>VWYP01023527.1:0-20719 GCA_013400435.1 Pycnonotus jocosus | reverse complement strand
TTTTTTTTTTTTTTTTTTTTTGCTTCCCTGTGATCTGCTCTAGATAAAATTTGGAGGTCCTCTCATTTTCTATTTAAAAATACAAAGATGATAAATATAAGAGCCCAATATTATCTTTCTGGTTTTACTTCTGACTGTCACTAAGAGGCAAACACCTCCTGAAGGAGGTTTTGAAACTGGTGAAAAAAAGTCTGTGAGTTTGATAGTCATGTATGATAATCCTCAGTTTGGTGTAGGCCTCATGTTGCCATATTACAGACTATTCTGGCTTTTCTGTAGGAATTTACATGCCACAGTGACCTTCGGAGTAGGATGGATTTCACAGGCACTTTATGCAGTACATCCATTTCTTTGCCAACTAGAAAATGTATTGCATATTGCAGTGCTTGCAGGAGCAAGCCTGAAAGCATTGGATTGACATCAAAGGCAAGATCTTTCTATGCAGAATGCTGGAGATTGTAAGAGTGGTAAAAATCTGGCAAAGGAAATGCATACTGTTTTTCATTGCAAGCCCCTCTCCCTCCCTCCTCCCCATCTTTTTAGGGTGTGTATGGCAGATATGAAATAGTGCTGGTACATTATTTATGGGAGCAGAAGTTTTTCTTGAAGTTTTTTTGCTCTTTGAGGATAATTATTTTCACCCTGGGTGGAAAAGTATAGCTGTAAGAAAAAGTTAGCTACAGCAGTAAATGTTGGCTGAGTATTGAATGTTTACAGCATAGAGAAATTTGTATCTTCTTTCAGTAAGCGGGTGATTATTTAATAGCAGTGAGCTGAATGTGAAATCTAGCAAAGACTTACTAGAATCCAAGCAGTCAAGAGAGATGCTGTACAGGTCACACCTGTTTTTAAGGTGGTTATACTTCAGGTTAGTGTTTGTAGGAAAGGAGAGAGACTAATCAACTCTCAAGCTTTCATATCTACATAGCTTTCAAGTGTGGCAAGTGTTGTTTTGTCTGCTGTGAAGGGGTGTTGATAAAGGGTTCTGTAGCCCTGGATTTCATGAAATGTTTAGTCTTCGATAGAGCAGTCTGTTTCTGACTTGTGCTTGTCAGATCTGCCGGACAATGTTCTGAAGCCTTGAGCTGCTGCTGGTGACAGAGCAAGAGGACTGGGTGGCATTGCACAGCTGCAATGTGTGAAGGGCAGCAGGCCTCCCCGAGCCAGGATGTGGGTGTCCACAGCCAGAGTGTTAGTGCAGAAGAAGGCTCAAGTTTGTTTGCTGCTCAACTCTGAATTGGCTTTGCTCCAACAAGCGAGGTGGAAGGGCTGAAGGAGGGGTGGACGGCGCTGGGGATGCCACCAGTGCAATAGCCACCGTCCCTTCAGCTCACAGCACGGAGGCCCAGTGGGTGGTGAGCACCCCTGCCCTTCTGCTGCTTCTTTGGATCAAGGAGAAAGAAGCAAATTGTCGGAGTGGCACCAGCTGGTTGGATGGCTGGTGGCAGGAGACCTCGGTGGAGGACTGCAGGTTAGTGCCTCAGGCCAATGGCAGTGTCAGGAAAAGGTCACCTTGGCCCTGGGCATTGCCTTGCACTGGGTGGTCATTATTGTGGTCAGTATGTTTTTGGTTTGTGTGGCCTGACTCTCTTGGTGAGATCTGTTTTCTCGTGGTTACTGTGTTTTTTAACAATCTCTTACTGCAACACTGGTGTCACTTTTTGGGTCCTAGAGCTTCAAAGGTTTCATGGTTGTGTTAAGTATCTTCACAGTTACATGTAACCAAATATGAATTAGCAAAGGGTGGCAGCGTGTATGTGTGCTTGGTATTTTGTCCGGATACTTCTGAGCTCTTTCATTGATATTCCAGCTAGTAAGAAGTAAATTATGCATTTCTGTGCATAATTGAGTTGTTGCTTCAATGCCTATTGTGACATGTGTGTTTTCAGTGATTGTCGGTAGAGACTGGATCAGTAGCCTTACAAGGTATGTACAGTCCTCTTATGAGTTGCATGGGAAGGGTTTCATGTGGTAGTGGAGCTGTAATGTAGGATGTAAATGGGAAATTTGGCTATCTTGCCTGAGGTTTTGCTTATAGAAGTAAATTTCATAGCATGTTTCTGTAGTTGCCTGGTAACTTTGAATATATAAAACTAATTATTGAAGTAAAAAAGCATTTGGGAAATTGAAAGCGGAATGTTAGTTAGAGAAGTATACATTCAGACTGATAATGATAAGCTTGTGAGTCCCAAAGGAGGGTAAAGCACAGTAAGGTCTGTATAAATACTGTGTTGTGTCACTGATTATTGCAGTTGGAAGGTGTCTTTGCAAATGTGTACACAGCCCTGCTAGGGTATTGTATGTTGTACTGGCAAATTATCAGTGCAGGAGAATAACTTGAACATCATTGCATCCATCTGAGAATGTCTTCAGGCATTTCTGTGTTGTCAGGATAAATCAGCCAACTACAGCCTGTTGTCCTGTATGGCACAGTAACACTGGGATGTGCTAGGAGTGCTGTTTGAGCATATGTTAACCACCCACATAAGCATTAGATTGAAGGAGCAAAGCCTGGGCTTTCAGTGAAGAATTCATTGGGATTTTCAGCTGTTTCTATCCACGTGTCTGCCTGTTGTTGCTACATCCCTGCAGACACAAGTCCAGCCCATCAACAAGTCACTGCCTCTTCACTCCTCTTATCAAGGAGATGGAATTCCCAGTTGTTTTTCTGAGATACTGAAGTGGAGCAAACAACTTCAGGGAAATGGATGTGTGGATAGGTACCCAGCATTCAAGGAGTATCATCTCGAATATGACTTGTACTTGAAAGACACCATTATAAATGTCTCAAGTTTACTGGTCTTTCTGTCCTTTGTTTTCCTTATTCTCCCACCCATAATGTGTCATACATGGAGAGCAATTCTGTGAAAATGCAGCAGGTATCTTTGAGCTGCCCTGGGCATGTTTTCTGCACAGGTCTTGGAGAGCTGTCCCACGGTGGCTAGCAGCATATCAGGATTGTTCTGCTCCTCCTGAAGCTTTTGATGGAACTCCTGAAAACTTTACCTCAGAGCAATCCCTGTACAGAAGCCTTGCAAAGAAAGGAAGACTTTTCTGAATTAGTGTTTGCTTCCCTAGTCGTTTAGCTTCTTGTTTGGAGTAGTTACAGTGTCCTATTTCAAAAGCCCATACTAGTGGGGCTGGAAACTGACTGAGACTTCACCGCATTACTATAACCACAACAATCCTGGTATTTAGTGAATAGACTAAAATTAGGTCTCTAAAATTACTCAATTTTGAAAACAGTTGATAGGAACAAGCATAGGTTACTGCCTCCTTCTCCAAGAAGTACAGTGTGTTTCTGTTTCCTACCCTGGATTGCTTAAGTTTCACATGCAAAAGCGTCCTAGGAGGTTCAGCCTAGAGGAGAGAATTCAGGAGGAGATGTGTAAGTTGATGACAATCTAATGACAGAAGGGAATTACATGATTGTAGAAAATATCTTAAAAATAAGATGCCTGAGCAAACGCTTATGCGTATTTTCATCACCAACATCTCTTCTGCAGTTTCTTGTAATCAGCTGCCCAGATTTTTATGACAAATTTCTGAGAGACTTGTTTACAGCTTTTTCAGTTCTTCCTTTTAAGTTGTTCCTAATATACTATGAATACTCTGTGAGGGGATTTTTGGTGTAATTTCTGTGTGAAAAGAGTTACTTTTTCCCTCAAAAGAGTGGGACAAAAGTGCAGGAACAGCTTTGGCAAAGAAGCCACACCGTGCTCCTTTGTGCTTCATGTGAGAAAGGAGAGGGGGAAAATACTGACTTTTTTGGAGCTCCCAAGATGAGGTGGCACTTCTTGGTTAGTAGGAAACCCGAATGTGCCCTTGCCATGCATCTGCCTCCTGCAATTGGGCCAGAAGTCGTTCTGTGCTCTGTATATCGCTCTGACTGTTCCTCTTGTGGTTTGACTGACTTTCCTCCCAAGACCCTGCAAGTGTCATCTCTTGCCTGTATAAGCTGTGTCTCCACTAGAGGGAGGTGCCAGTATTGCTGTAGTTGGGAACACTGAGGATTTGGTAAATTATGGTGCTTTCTTCCTCTCGCCTGGCAGTGCTGCTTGTTGAGTTGAGTATTCTTGGAAGAAGGCTGCTGCAAGCCTGAGGGCAGCAGCTGACCAAATGCTAGGTGTTGGGTTTCTCCAGAACACTGTCAGTTCTGCCAGCATGCCATAGCGCATTTTAGTATAGAATCACAGAATGGTTTGGGTTGGAAGAGACCTTAAGGATCAGCTTACTCCCAAGCCCCTGCCACAGACAGGAACATTTTCCAGTAGACCAGGTTGCTCAAAGCACTGTGCAGCATAACCTCAAACAGTTCCAGGGATTGAGGTATCCACAGCTTCTCTGGGCAGCCTGTTCCATTACTCTCAGTGTAAATGATGTATTCCTAATATTAATCGATTTATGCCCTCTTTCTGGGTCAGTTACCCTTGTCCTGTCACTGGATACCCTTGTCCCTTTCCAGCTTCTTTTATAAGCCTTCTTTAGGTACTGGAAGGTGCTATAAAGTCTTCCCAGAACCTTGACTTCTCCAGGCTGAGCAAGCCCGCTCTCTCAGCCTGTCTTCATAAGAGAGGTGCTTCAGCCCTCTGATCATTTCTGCGGCCCTTTCTGCACTCACTCTTTCTTCTGTCAGAGATCCAGAGCTGGGTGCAGTACTCCAGGTGGGATCTCCTGAGAGTGGAGTACAGGGAGGGTATAAGGTTGGCTGAGCTAAGAGAGGCTGCTCAGTAGCAGGAGGCTGAAAATCAGACCCAGCATGCCTAAGTGGGCTGTGTCAGGGATGAGAGTAGCTGTGCATGGGCCTCAGGCTTTAGTGTCATGGGCACAGCTGGTGTGTGCAATTGTGGGATGCCTAAAAAATCTGGTTTGTGGGTGGATGTCAGTACGTTCTCCTTTTGTGGCCTCGATCCCTTGAACTTTTTAGTTTATTTGTGCGGTCACAAAAAAAGTCTTAGTGGTTCCCAAGTAATGCTTTATGGCTTATGCTTTTGTTACAAAACTGTCTGAAGGAAGCTTTGAAGTGTGTATGTGTTTAAAGTTTGTACCCATGCTAATGTGCACCAAGTTCCAACGGAAGAGCTGGAGGCAAACTCATAGTTAGTTTTCATTTTCTTTTTTCTTTAAGAATAATCCATTGATACTCAGTACTTTTGTCCAATAGGATTTTATTTTGCCTTTCTTACTCTTTAAAAGAGGTGCAAAAGGAGTTTATCTAAAAAATGATGAGGCAGTCTAAATAGTACTTGGAATATCTGTCATCTTATGTGTTAGAAGATGAGTTTTTTTGGTTTTGTTGTGTTTTTACATCAGTTCCATTCTAGATTTCTGTTTTCACTTGAGTTTGTGGCATCTCCCAAATATTCTGATTGAAATATTTGTTTTTTCTTTTGGGCATTGTATGTATTAAGGAGCTAGTCAGAGAAGCTGAATAATCACTGAAGTACGGTGTGAATTTACAACAGCCTGCTTAATTCATGTGACCTCTTGTATGCACCAAGGGCCTGCCTGCTAAACATAACTCAGAGTTAATCCAAGTCAATTCTTAAAGTGAATTAGTCAAGCTGTGAGCTAATCCTCTGTATTTACCTTCTTGTTCAAATAGGCAGCAACCTAAGTTGCTTTAAACTTGATAACTGAAAGGTCAGAGGGAAAGGTGATGAATTCCTGGTGCTTTCTTCATATCACTCCTTTCAGGGCATATTTCAGTAGTGCTTTGCATTTATAAATCTTGAGTTCACAGAATGATCAGCATAAGCTACCCAAGGCCAAAACCCAGTATTCTGATGCAGTTCTCTGCCAAGCATCCTGACAGCTGCTGCTGCTGTTCCCAGGATATTTTGAGGGGTGTGTTACTTCTTGGTCATCCATAAAAACTGTTCCACAAAAAGTCCAACCATTTGAGCTGGCATACTGTAGACAGTAGGGAGCATGATGCAGACTCTGAGGACTAGGAAGCCCTGTCGACCTCTGCCAAGAAAATAGTAACTAACCCCAAATTTACAGCAGGGATTCACAAATTCTGGGTGTATTGTTCTGAGGACACCAGATACTTGCATGATGGACAAGAAGTAATTACCTTTCATTTGTCATCATTGGGATTTTTTTTTTGTCTTGAGCTACTGGGTTTGTTCCCCCTCCATTTTGACAAGATCAAAGGTAAGATCTTATTTCTGGGTCACTGCTGTCCATCAGATAAGTTTGTTTGTGGCCTTGGGAAAGAGCAGTGACATGAGAATAGGAATTTAAATCCTGTCATTAAGATAATTCTTTCTTATTGTTAATTCTAAGTTATTTCAAACTTCTTTCAGTATAACTTTGCAAAATGCATCACTGCAGAAAGTGTCTGCAGAACAGTCAGTTGAACCAATGCAGATGTTGCATAAATATTTCTGAAGGAGCATGACTGTTATTTCTGGTTTGAGGGGTTGATAAATAGTTCCTGTGTCTGCATTGGTGGTGGCCTTCTTTAATATATTTAAGTCTTTAATGTATTTTCAGGAGTGGGGGAATAGGTAACAAATTTCTGTTTCAGATAAACTAAATTAAACTCCAGTTTGTCTATCACTGGTCATGGTGCATGTAGATCTATATTGAGATGGTGCCTTTGTAATTTGGGATTTGGGGTTTGGCATGCTTGATTGTGAACTTCCTTGGCTTCAGCATTTCCAGATTATTGTATTCTGTGGTGGTTTATTCTGCCTGGAGATTGAACATCTGTTTTGTGGATGTGGGGTAAAAAGGAAGTATTCGTTTTAAGGCTGCCCCCCCCTCAAAGCTGCTTAGAGATTGGTGACATTTTGTTATCATCCAGATGGGTTTTTTATCTAGCAAGAGGATATGGTCTGTTTAAATACAAACTTGTTTGAGAAGACTGTCAGCCTATTACTGCTTTTCTGAGTTTAAAAGAAAAGGTGGAGTTTACAAATGGAGTCACTGTTGCTGATCCATGGAAGTCTTGAATTATATTGCTTTGTTATTTCTTTTTGGAAACAAATACGAAAATTTTTGTAAGTTGTTGAGAATATTAAATTCTTGTTGCTTTTTCTGCTGAGGAGTGATCATTGGAGAAAAGCATCCTTCTTCTGACATAGTGATTTATACCTCACTAGAACCAAAATCATGAAATGGCTTGGAAGGGACCTTAAAGATCATTTAGTTCCAGGGCCCCTGCCATGGACAGGGGCACTTTCCCTAGACCAGGTTGCTCAAAGCCCCATCCAACCTGTCTCCAAACACTTCCAGGGATCGGGTATCCACACCTTCCCTGGACAACCTATGCCAGTGTCTTACCACCCTCACAGTAAAGGATTTCTTCCTAATGTATAATCTAAATCTACTCTTTCAGTTTGAATCCATTCTCCCTCCTCTTCTCTCTACGTACTCTTGTAAAAAGTCCCTTCTGTCTTTCTTGAAGGCTCCCTTCAGGTCCTGGTGGGCTGCAATTAGGTCACCCTGCAGTCTTCTCTTTTCCAGGCTCAACAATCCCAATTCCCTCAGACTTTTGCTATAGGAGAGGTATTCCATCCCTCTAAGCATCCTGGTGGCCTCTTCTGGACTCAGTCTAACAGGTCCATGTCCTTCCTGTGCTGGGACCCCAGCCCTGGATGCAGGGTTCCAGGTGGAGCAGAATCCCCTCCTTCCCCTGCTGCCCATGCTGCTTTGGATGCAGCCCAGGACACATTTGGCTTTCAGGGCTGTGAGTGCTCATGGCTGGCCCATGTCCAGCCCCTCATCCACCAGCACCTCTCAGTTCCTCTCACAGGGCTGCTCTTCATTTGTTCATCCCCCAGCCTGTGTTGATACTGGGAGTGCCCTGACCTGGGTACATCACCTTGCCCCGCTCTTGTTAAACCTCATGAGACTCCCATGGGCTCACTTCTCAAACTTGTCCAGGTCCCCCTGGATGGTATCCCTCCTTTAGATGTGTCAACAGCACTAATAAACTTGGTGTAGTTTGTAAATTTGCTGAGGGTACACTCTATCCCTGTGGCTATGTCATTAATAAAGTTGATGCAAAAGTCTTTGCCCACTGTTATCTTCTTTAATTATATTGGTTAGTAAGAAAAATAGTCATGGGAATGTATTTAGAGCTAAATTCTGTCCACTACCCTTTCAATTCCAGTGTTCAGAATAATTTTAATGAGAGCTCCTTGCTCTGTCACTCTTTTTCTCTCTTTTTCTTTTTTCTTTCTTTTAATAACAGAAGAGGACAAAAGCAGGCTCCATACTTGCTTCTTTTATACACACATGGGCGCACAATGCTGGCAAGAGTTTATAATGTATCTTAAATGATGAGCTATCCATGGTTACTTTGAACTCTTCTGCCTCTTAGTTAACTACTTCAAATTTCATGGCTGCCAGTAGAAATAAACAAATTTAAGAGAGTTTCAGAAACTGTTTTGAAATCACTTCTTTTAGAAGTATTTCGTACTATGGATGTCAGTATGATGAAAGTGTATATTTTGAAAATACAGTCACATGGCACCAGTTTCATTGTGGTTGTGCCATGAGAGACCAGCCATATTGTAGTGGCTTGTTTACATAAACCTGAGCAGATTGGCATTATTCTGCCAATGTTGATGTCTAGCTGCATTTTTTTCCTCTTTATTTCCTTCTGATTCTGGAAGTCTAAACTAGTGAGATAATGTTGAAATTGATGCATGAATTATTATTCTGGAGTCTTCCTAGATCATATTGCTTTTACTTGAAATGCAAAAATTAAAAATTCACTTTCAGGGATATCTTACTGTTTTAGTACTTACCAGTTAAACAAAAACGTTGTAGAGCTGCTGCTCCAGTTGTTTCTTGAAGATGGTGCTGTGGCTAGTAGTGATTTTTAAAGTAATTTTTCTGTGTCTGTATGTTTGGTGTGATTATTTTACACTGGCTTGTTTGTTGTGTTGAAGAGGCTCCTAATAATCTCAAGAGACATGCATCTACCAGCCAACATCCCTTGCATTCGGGCAGATGCTCACTCTTTTCCCCCAGAGAGTGGGAAGAGGTTCTCCAGCCTTTAATGAGTGGCAAAGGAACAATCATCTCTAAGCAATTCCTAACAAGCAAGCACTTATGGAAGTCATTAGGAGAAGCTAGATAATGGCTGAAATAATTCTAGGGCTTCTGGATAGTAATGGGAAGACAAACTGATGTGATGGCTTTAAGGGGCAAGCTGCAGGAAAATGGGAAAACTGAGGAAGCCACACAGATTTTTAATTTTTTTTTTTTTGAGTTTTCAGACAAAGATCAGCTTTTCAGAGAACTAGGTGGCTTCAAGAGAAGATGAGGTATCATTCTAGGTTTAAAAAACAGCAACAAAATGCTCCCCAAGAGATGGGTGTGGAATAAATACAATATGGAAATAATCAGGAAAGGAGGTTTAGCTAGTGAGAGAATTGCACAGGATGGTGCAAACTGACCTAGGTCAGGGAAGTATGGAAAGGATTCTGGAAAAGGACAACTACATAAAATAAGTGGAAGTTTTGTCTGACTGTAAATGAGATTAAGTGCCTCAATCTGTAGCAGAGAAAAAGCTATCCTGTATTTAGAAAGGAAAAGGAGTATGATTCAGTTTTGTAGAGCACAGTCATGACAGTTTTAGCAAAAAAAAGTTGAGATGTTAATAGAAACTTAGGAGTGTCTCTATT
Source organism: Pycnonotus jocosus (assembly GCA_013400435.1). NCBI lineage: Eukaryota > Metazoa > Chordata > Aves > Passeriformes > Pycnonotidae > Pycnonotus > Pycnonotus jocosus. The sequence continues at coordinate 11,072 of VWYP01023527.1, read as the reverse complement.
TCTTTTCTTTATTTTGGTAAATTTCTTTTCATCAGTATGCAGAGAAACCTGATGTGCTGCTGCATCCTTGGTGGATTAGCCTGCTGCCGCTATGAGTCCAGTTTGTATCATAACTGACATGACGTAAGGTGAATGTGTTCATGATTTCAAATGTTACAATGCCAAATCTTACAGGTTTGTCGTTTCAAAGTATGCTTTCTGTCATTTAATAAAACGTGACATTTTCTTCTTCCTCCAAAAACCCTAAAACAACAACAACTCCAAGACAAAAACAAATCCTGAAAGAAAGAACAGCTTGTAATTTCGGGAACAATCTACCCACTTATGATCATCTGGAGTTTCTTTCTGGGGGTGAACCTCAGAGCAGGTAAAGGAGAAAGGTAAACATGTGGTTTAGTTACAAACTCTTGGACTGTCTGTCCTTTGGTGGAACCCAGTGCATGATGGTGGTCAGTCTGCTTTTGTCATCCTCAGAAGGCAAATTAGAGTGGCATATGGAAAAGATTTCCCTGCAAGATAAAGGCTTGAGGATATTATACTCTCTACTGGTTTGTTTGATTATTGGCATTGAAAATCTGGGAAAAGAGGTTTTTGTACTTTTATACATTCAGATTGCCTTTCTGCTTTTGTTTGGGGGTGTGGGCAGGATCTCTAACCTTGCCTTGATGGGATCACTGTGAGGTACCTTTGCTGCACCATATTCTTTGTGATAGCCAGTTATTTCTCTGAGGGAGTGCAACTGCATGATGATACTATTTTATTTTTGTAAATTATTTCAGTGCGTGATAAATTATTAGGTGACAGATATCTCCCTAATCTTACAGTGAGGAAAAAGGACAGCTTCACACAACACTCCCTCTGCAGAGTTCATGAAACTATTTAGCTTGGTTAAGGGGGCTCCACCTGGGGCATTGTCGCTGAACTTGCAGGCTCTATTCTGTCATGGGAAGCCTTAGCAGCAGTCTTGTAGTACTTGTATTAGTGAAGCCAGAACAATGATCTTCCCCAGATTAGCCACAGAGCTGCTATTCAAAAAGGTTTGACTGACATAAATTTTTTGTTTGTTTGTTTGAGACACAGACTGTGCTGTGAATGCAAATGACTTAGATTTGAGATCCTCTGTGGAACCTTGTGTTGTGGAAGAGTCCTACTAAATCTAAGGGAAGTTTTTAAGATTTCTATAGAAATAAATTTCTAGCCTCAGACCACTACTGAAATCTTCATCTTCTTTCCTTACCTAAGAAAGGCTCACAGCTGTATTTTGAAAGAAAAGACTGAGGTAATGTAAACTGGAAGTCTCTTGTACCCTCATGAAGTTACAACATGCAACAGCTTTTAAAAAGTCTAAAAGTCTTTGAGGTGTATGGGTGTGATTTGGTGGAAGGCAGAATGGAAGATAGGAAACATGAGTTTCTCTCTCTCTTTTTTTTTTCTTTTTTTTTTCTTTTTTTTTTTTTTTTTTTTTCCTTTTTTTTTTTTTTTTTTTTTTTTTTCCTTTTTTTTTTTTTTTTTTCCTGGGACGTTTCCATTTTGCTTTGACCTTTAAGTGAGCTCTCATGTTTGTTTTGTTTGTTTTGGTGTGGGGTTTTTCGTCGGATGCTTTTCTGGTACCTGGGCATTGTTAAGTTAAATTTTCCAAGGTGTTGTCTGTTATTTTGTTTTCATTTACTTAAATAAAAGCTGAGTACTCTGGCCAGCTGATGCTGTTTCAGTAAAGCAATCTGCAACCTGATACACAGCTAAACATGCTGCTGTCCCATTTTTAATGCTGTTCATGGCTAAAGAGGTGGTTGCACTTAATATTAAGCTGAATGTGTGCTTTGGCTGACAAATTGCAATCAAAGCAGGCATCATACCAACACAAAAGTAGATGTATTACTTATATAGAACCAAAGCAGTAATAAAATCCCTGACTCTTTGTTATATCTTTGTAACACTGAATCACTTCCAAGACAATTGTTCAGGGCATGGTCATTCTGTAGGGGCAGCAGTGGTGTAGGCATTACCTGTTTTGACATGTTCAGTGGTTGTGTTTGATCTGTAATTGAGAGAGTTTTTTGTGCTGTTTTTCCGGTTGTCAAAGTCCTAAGTGCTCAGATTGCTGAAAACAAAGGAAAAAAATCCTACAAAAACACACACACAAAACCCCCCCCCCCAAAAAACAACAACAACAACAACAAAAAAACCTCTGAGAAAAAACAAAAAACAAATTATGTGCATAGAATAAAAGGAGGGTGGTTTTCAATGACTGAAGGAACATACTGCCATTTCTGTGATCTGATCTGCTTGGCTGTCCACACCTGGTCACCCCTGAGATTTTGAGGTGGGTCAGGTAGCATGCTGTAGACCAAGTGGTGAGTAGTGATGGCACCAGCTGTCCGGTGGTCTTGCTGGAAGCTGTTCTGATCTCTCTCTGTGCCTAGGCAGGAGGCTGTCTCTCAGCCAACCTCACTGACAACCCTCCTGTGCTCTGTCCCCATTGCACAGGACATTGTGTGAATGCAGCTCTGCTAGTGAGTGCTTCTGCAGATCTGGTACAAAATACTGTTGTGCTACATACAGCCAAAGAGTGAGGTCAGGAGAGAGGGTTTAATAGCAACCAGTTCTGAGGTTTGAGCAAACCAACTCAACTATCCATTGTAGTTTCCAGTTAGTTTATTTTTGATAAGTCATTTTCTGATGACAGTGAAACGTTTAAAACACTACATTATTCTTGTTGCAGGTCTCCTTCCTTCCCTTCTAAGCCTTAATGATATTTTGTTTAGCCAGTTTGTGTTGTCCATTTTTTGTATCAGGTTGGAAAATGATCCTTTTTAATAATTGTTCTGGATATGTTTGTGCTGAAAGAGAGCAATGCTTCATCAACAGCAGGAGTTCTGTGAGCAGAAGCAGCCTGAATAGAAGTTGATGCTGTTGGATTAACATTCTCAAACTGTGAATGAAAATTCTGATCTCTTAAACAATATCTGCAAAGAATTGACATTTAATGTCAAAGTGAATTAACTATGAACAACTGCAAAGAAATTGCTAGGTCCACAGGGAAGTCCTCCACAGGGACAGGGATTTGATGGAAAAATGTTTTTGGATATAAATTGATTTCCAGTTGGGGTTTCAGTAAATATATACACTGTGTTTTGGGAATGAGGTAATATTTATATAAGCATATTTTATTCTATATTGTTATTATCTGTCTTTGGTGCATATGTAAGAGCTTTTGCATGCCTGTCCAACAGCAGCATGAAAAATTCACCTTGTTTCCTTTGAGGATCTCAGTTTCTTCTGCAGAAGTGAACAAATAAGCTTAGTTTTGTTGTACCTTCAGTTTGCCTTTGATCTTTATTCTTAAACTTAAAAATTTGGCCAATTTCTTAGGGCTGGTTGTAACTTTTGTTAGTTTTGTAACTTTTGTCACTCTTGATACTGGGAAAAGGCAGAGTCAGGTATATTTTACTCTAGGTTTTGGTTTTGTTTTGTTTTTATTTCAATATTTGCAAGGTAGATATTTCCTATTGTTGTGTCTGAACCTTTTCATATGTTAGCAAATTCCATTCCATTTTTCTAGACAGTGAAGTTAGACTCAAGAAATGTCTGGCTTTACTGGCAGGGACTGTTTCCAGGGGGGTTGATGGTGCAGCCAGCACAGGAAATGTGGTGAACTTGTCCCTTGTTTTTGACACTCCCCTTCCAGACTTCCACAACCCCTCAGTAATACTTCACAAATCCATTTTCGGAGTGAATTTGTTCATTCTTATGAAGAGTTTCCAAATGGGTGAGAAGCTATAGCTCCGTAGTTTTTTCAAGCAGTCTGGGCAGTGATTAGAAACAGCAAACAGGAAGGCTTTGCAGGTAGACATATTTGTAGAACTGGTCTTCACTGGGATGATGGAGGTGTTGCGTGTGCTCTAAGAACAGGTGTAACTTGTGCATTTTGTTGGTAGTTGTACCAGTTTGATAGCAAACAATTGTGAGATTCCAAATCAGAACTACAATTTAATAGGAAAATTGAAATAAAGGCAGAAAACACTTGCTTAAACTAGAGTCAGAAAACAACTGGACACCTGGTTGGTCAGAGTAGTTATAGCAGTCCAATTAAATGGTGGATGTGGTTCTGTTGAGGTGGTGATCCTGTAGTAAAGTCTGGTCCTTCTCCAGTGGTGATTGTCGAGCTCTTTTCCTCTGGGTATCCAGTGGTAGATGCTCTGGTGTTCTACACCTCAGATTATATCTAGGTAGGAATGCTTGGTTCCTCCCTCTGGGCAGAGCATCTCACAATGGGAAGGTGTAATTTTATGAGTCATGCAGTGTGACCTTGATGTCCCATGAGCAGAAGATATCCCTTGGAGGAGATACCAAGGATGTGTCATGGAAGAGATAAAGAGCACTGCCCCACCTGGTTTTAACAGCTTATGAAAATGGTGATACAATACATTACTTTCATGCAATGTAAGTACAATCTTACTTTGTACCTTAAGACACTACCTGGTCTGAAGGTGTGCTGATCAGTTGCAGTCACCACTATTGAACACATTTAATCAATGACATATACAAGGTCTATTTCAGTGCTTATTGCCATGGTAATAGATAGTGGGTGTGATGACACTCTTTGTCCTGCTTTCTGGAGAGGAGTGTCAGGTAATAGAGCTGGGCCGATACCAAGCAATGTGCAGAATTTGCTTTGTTACATGTGTATTCAAACACACCCTATCTGCAAAGTTTCACCAGCACTATTCATTTTGTGCTAGCTTCCAAACTGTTAGTGCATCTGCTGAGACAAGAGAAAGGGTAGTCTATTTGCTGAGACATCAGAAATTTGATGGGGAGATGGTGGGGAGTCTCATTAAATAAAAAAAAATTTGCTCACTGTTGATTAGAACTTTAGGGCAACAATGGTCTGCACCATCTGTCTGGAAAGCTCTTTTGTTTCTTTTCTGCTTCTTTTGCCCAATACACAGCTATTACCTTCTTGCAGCTCTTTTAAATACTGAACAGAGTGCAGGGGGTTATCCTCGTTTGCATATACAACACCCCATGGAACAGAGAGAGGGCAGAATTAGGAGGAAATTGTAAAGATCATAACCACTTCCACTGAGGAGCACACTAAACGCAGGTAGCTCAGCTTGCAACCTGCACACACTGAGCTACCTTAACTATATTCCTCAAAACAAATTAGTTTTGCTTGTCCTTATACTTTGGTGGTGTCCTGGTTTTTGGCCAAGTAAGATCAAGGGATCTGCCCAGGAAATTCAGTTTTTAGGAGTAAAATGACAAGATGGACATTGTTAGTTTCCAGTAGATGAAATCAGCAAAATAGCAGCTATGTACCCACCAGCCAGCAAGAAGGAAACACAGACTTTCTTAGGAACTGTGGGTTTTTGGAGGATCCGTGTTCCAGCGTAGAGTCAGATTGTAAGCTCTCTCTATCAAGTGACATAGAAGAAGAATGATTTCAAGTGGGATCCTGAACAACAAGCTTTTGGACAAAGTAAACAGTAGATTTTCATTCAGCCCTTGGGCCAGTCAAGATGGAACAGGTTGTAACAGCGTGCTCTACACTGCAGCCAAGGAGAATGGACCTTTCTGGAGTCTCTCACAAGAAATACCTGGAGAGACTCAAGGACAAACCCCTGGAGTTCTGAAGTCAGCAATACAAAGGATCCAAGGCATCCTACACCCTGGCTGAAAAAGCATATCTGGCAGCTCATGAAGGGGATCATTCTGCTTCAGAATGATTGGCACCAAAGTATAGCTCCTCCTGGCACTCTAGCTGCCTGTTGCTGGGCTGGGTATTCAAAGGGAAGGTTCCTTCCACACTTCATGCCACTGATGTTCTGTGGAGTGAGTGGGTTGCACTTGATCACACAACAAGCTCAAATAGGAAACCCAAATCACCAGAAGTCATCATGGACTGGTACAAAAGCAAAAATTTCAGATTATCATCAGAAGAGGAGGAGGAGGTAGTGGTGGCATGGGCTGAGGAGATCTTACCATATAATCAGCCACCTGAAAATGAGGAGCTATATTTTCTCTTTGCTGACAGTTTGCGCCATATCTTAGGTATATGTCAAAAATTGAAAGCTGCTGTATGGAGTCCTATATGGCAAGTAGCAAAGCCGTTGAGGGAAAAGTTGGATCAAGACAGGTTGCAGAGCTTAAAGTCATCCAACTGGCTTTGGGTATTGCTGAATGAGAGAAGTGGTCAGTGCTCTATCTCTGCACTGACTTGTGGATGGTGGAAAACGCTCTGTGGGGATGGCTGGAACAATGGAAAAAAGACAATTGGCAGCGCAGAGGGAAACACATCTGGACTTCTGAATTGTGGCAAGACATCTCTGCCTGGGTAGATGAGTTGCTGTAAAAGTGTGTGCTGTAGATGCACGTGCACCCAAGAGTCAGGCTTGTGAAGAGCAATGCAACAGCAGACAGGTGGAAGAACTGCCAAGGTGGAAGTGTCTTGGATGGATCTGGACTGGCAACAAGAATTACTTCTGGCTCAGTGGGCCAATGATGCCTCTGATCATCAGAGAAGAGATGCAACACGCAGATGGGCTTGTGATCTAGAGGTGGATCTCACCATGGACAGCATTTCTCAGGTTACCCATGACTGTGAGACATGTGCTGCCATCAAGCAGGCCAAGCGGGTGAAGCCCCTATGGTATGATGGGCAGTGGTCCCAATATAACTATGGGGAGGCCTGGCAGGTTGACTACATCACCCTTCCCCAGACCTGCCAAGGCAAGCGCTACGTGCTGACCATGGTGGAAGCCACCACTAGATAGCTGGAAACCCACCCCGTGCCTCACGCCACTGCCCGGAACACCATCCTGGGCCTGGAAAAGCAAGTCCTGTAGAGACATGGAACCCCTGAGAGGATTGAGTCAGACAATGGGACCCATTTCAAGAACAGCCTTATAAACGCCTGGGCCAGAGAATCTGGGATTGAGTGGGTTTATCATAGTCTATGCACCAGCCTCTGCAAGAATTGAACGGTGCAATGGGCTGCCAAAAACCACATTGAAAGCAACGGGTAGTGGGACCTTCAAACATTGAGATCTACATTTAGCAAAAGCCTCTTGGTTAGTTAAGACAAGAGGCTCTAGTATTAGAGGCTCTATGATTTGAGCTGGCCCTGCCCAATCCAAACCTGCACATACTGTAGAAGGGGGTAAAGTCACTGTAATTCATATGAGAAATGTGTAGGGGAAGACAGTTTGGATTACTGCTACCTCAAGAAAAGGCAAACCCACCCATGGGATTGTTTTTGTTCAAGGACCTGAGTGCACTTGGTGGGTAATGCAGAGGGGTAGAGAAACAAGGTCTGTTTGCTTTTGGGGTGAGAAGAGTCTGTAATGTTAGATTAAATAACGCTGATTGCTGAATGACACTATCACTGTATGCCATAACTACCAAGGACAATGAGTATGGATGCTCCAGATACACCAGTTGTGAGCTCCTCATGGCATGGACTAAATGAACACAACAGACATCTTGGAGGAACGGCCACTGGCTATGGAAATGATATCTGTGTTTGTGTGTATCTATCTGTATGCGTGTACAGTTGGAAGGTGTAGGACTGGGGCATGAGGTAGATGGCTTAGAATAAGGGGTGCATAGTGGTTGTCTTTTGATCAGGACAGAGTTGATTTTCTCACAGTAGCCATGAGAGGTCAGAGCCTGGAGCCCTGTGCCTGGGTGGTTGTTCTATGCCACGCACATCACCACAGGGGGCTGGAAGTAAGGGAGTCTTGCTTCCAAGAAAGAGGGGGATTCACAGTCAGGAAGAAAAACATGGGCACAGAAGATCTGTGCATGGTTCATTGTCTCGGGTGCAGCATGGCACCACATCGGTCTTTGAGCACTTCTGCATGTAAATCACCTTCTTTATGTACACTTGAAGTTATTAATATTGTTGCTGTTACTGTTCATATTCTTACCTCATTGCTGTTTCCAGTAAATTGTTCTTATCTCAGTTTGGGATGGCAGAAAAACACTTGTGCTATCACTTCAAGTAGTGAAATGAAATGCTAGGCAGGACAAGTCACTGCTGTTGCTCTTCCCTGGGTGGTGTTCATTTTTCTTTGTGATTGCTGAGGCGGCTCTGGTGGGGTGATGCATTTATTTGTGAGCTGAATGAACTAATTGCAAGCAGGATTGTTTAGTAAAGGCTGCCAGAGGTAAGTGATGCCAAATGAATACTTTCAGATGGCAAAAATTCAGATGTGACGTTTGGAAATGTGACATTTGTATGAGATCTTTTGCTTACTTTCTTACATTTTTTACATGGTGTTAAAATGTTTTGTTTTCTTTGATGAGTTTACAGGATATATCTGAGATCTATTAGTACTTTACACTGTTAGCTGAACAGACTTCAGAGGTTTTTTCATACTTTTTCAGGTCTTTTTTCTTTATGATTCTCCTTAGTAAAAAAGTTTGTTTTCCCTCCTTTTTGTATGGCAGACAAGATTCTAAGCATTCTTTTGGTTTTGATTTAGACACTATTCCCTAAAGTCAGCTTCAACTGTAATTTTTTCCCACCTTCATTATCCAAAAGTTGGCAGCATTTCAGGATTAAGAGAAAAGATTTTAAAAGAAACAAACAATGACTTGCTGTAAAGTTGGTGCAGTGAAACCACTGCTTTTAAGCATGTCATGAGAAGAACAGAAAAAAATGTCTTCTGAGATCTTATTTAAGTTACAGTTGTAACAGGTCACACAACACAATGATGAGATATGTTGATTGAGGATTTTCAGACTATTCATAGAGTTCTTCTGAAAATCACTGTCAAGTTGAAGAAGCTTCCCTAAGTCAGAGTTCCAAGTTGATGCTATCTGTTTCCCTCATCTGGCCATAGAAAAATTAGTGAATTTCAGAAAATTCGTTCAACTCTCATTTTTGAAAGAAAACAGGAAGCCTGAAGGTTGTGTTTGTTCTTTTACTTTGTGAAGACTGTCTTGGAGAGATGCTACGTCTCCATTTTCTGCCCTCCCCATGAGCACAGGAGAAGAAATTTGGAGCAGGGAGTGGAAAGAATGAAGGGCTACTAGCAAGAACTGAGTAGGAAAGAATAGGGGTCACTGGAAAGCTATATAAAGATGGAAAAAGTGATCCCAGAGCTTGGAAGATGAGACAGCTACATGTGACGTAAGGCATGTGTTGAAATGTGAAACAGGCATTTCAAGATGATGCTTTTTAAGAAGGAGGAATAATTTCGACAGTGGTGTGCAAAGGCTGAGTTTAAATTAACAAGACAGAAAAAAAAAAAGACATAACTGAATCAGAAAAGCATGTGGAGCATAACTTTCCTACAGCATTTATCTGCTCTTTCTTGGCTTGGTAAATGCTGCCTTTGAAAATATGAACTTATGGCCAGGAAAGTTACTGGCATTGTCTGTGTAACTATAGCATGGCCTCAGTATGAAAAATACCAGGGAGTTTGGAATAATTTTTGGTATGTTTATTGGATGCTGATTACGGTTTGCATGAGTAGATTTCTGCTATGACTTGCAGAATTGGAAGTGATAGATGAAGACAGCAGTCTGTGTCTCTCCAAAATCCTTTCTGTGGTGACTAAGTTGTGGGTTGTATTGTATATGTCTGGTCTCACTAAGGGAAAAAGCCAGCAGTAGTCTTACTCTAGAATTTTTTAATGAGATTAACATCTTGGACGTTTACAGGAGTCTCTCCCTCCACCTTTTTGTTTTTCATTGCACACAAGAGTAGAAAAAGAAAAGAATGTATCTGTGGAAGCTGGACTGACCTTGATAAACATGATAGCTATGGAGATAACTTCATTCAATTGAATCTATTTAATCAATTCTCTTGATTAAATTTTACAGTTCAGTATGTGCATGTACTGCAAATCTGTGAATACCTGGAAAAAATGGTGTCATATTTTTAAGTCATAATGTGTAAGCTTTTTTTCTTAAGAAAGAAGAAAAATTCATGTGATCACTGAAATGAGGGAAAAAATGTATCCTGAATTCCAGCAAGCAATTCCACAAATATTCTTTTGTGGAGATTTTCTTTTTTTTTCTTTTGCTGTAGGGGGAACACAGTTCTGGCGTTCTGTAGGTGACCATATTTCCTTGCAAAAGAAAAGCAGTCTCTGTGTTAGCCTTCTTGCTAATTTCAGTTTGTGTGAGTCTAGTTTGTGTTGTCAAGTGAATTTTTTTTGTGTTCTGGATCAAATTCCAGTATGCCTTTTAAAACTTCTCCTGCGAATCTGTTGTGAGTGGTCATGTCAGCAAGTGGGGCTGTACAAACGCAGACTGGTTTTGCAGCATCCCAGGGTCTTGGTTGTTGACTGTCTATCCAGTTCTCTTGTTATTCTCAACAGTTTGGGGTTTTTTTCTTTCCTGTTAGGAGTAAATATCAGTATGACTAGAGTCTGAGGAAGGACTTCTGTTTTCCTGCCAAGAGCTTGCTGGTGCAGAGGAACAGTGCAAGGACAGCAGGGGCATTTTGAGCTACCATGAATATCCCCACGGATTTGGTGCCATCGTCCATGATGTCCCAACCTGAAGTGATTGAGGTGAGTAGACCACGATGAAACTCAAGCAAGTAACTGATTTAAACCTTTTTCTTATTTCCTCATTGAATCCTAGCTTTTTCTCCTCTCTCATTTTGAGTCATCAGGGGAATTTTCTGGAAATACCACATTAAGACCCTCATCACTTACTAAGAGTGTTGTTATACTTTAACACATGACATTGCTGTGTTATAGTACTATTTGTAGAAGAAAATATATGGCAAAATATGATCTTTATTGACTCCATGATCACTGCACTACAGCTTGATTTTTACTTTTTAATAAATAAAAAATAGAGGCTGTAATGTGGATAAGTTGGAATAATACCAAAGGAAATTTCAGGTTCAGTGTTCATATCAGAAAAAAATTAAGTGAAAAGCAGTAGTTAAATTAATAACACGTTTAGCATTACTAACACACTAATTTTGCTTTCATGAAACCACTGTGTGTTTCACTCATTTGTAGAAGTGATTTCTTAGCTTCATGTGCTGAACACCAAGTACTTGAGTATCTGATAAAGTAATGTCTGGGTTTAGAAGACAGGTA
>VWYP01023524.1:38121-75641 GCA_013400435.1 Pycnonotus jocosus | reverse complement strand
TGAAACTTTTATTCCTCCTATTCAATATAGCAAGACTTTACAACCCTTGAAAGAAAGAAAAGCAGCAATGCAGGAGTGGTAACTGAGAGACGGGAATGAGTGGAAAGGCTAAATGATAACAGGAATGCTGGTAAATTTTCTGATATCTCAGCTTAGGTGGGCATTCTTTCCTGTAAAATAGCTGTCAAAAGTTAGAGAGCTTTGTCTTTTAAAAGTTGCTGGGTTTTGTTATATAGTTACACCATTCAATAACTGCCTGTTCAAGTGTGAGAAAGATCTGGTTTTAGCCGTCATTTAAGTTATCAACTGTGATAGGAATTATTTGGACCTTAAGGGCTGTGCTTGTCTTTCGTCACACTTAGTCAGTGGAGGTAGCTGGCTAGGTGGCTCCTTACTTTGACCAGAATATGCATCTGTATAGGCCTCACCTAGTGAAGAATTCTCCCATGTATAGTTGTTTCACTAACATTATTGGTTGGCTAGAATCTGAGTTTAATTTTGGCATCTGGACTTCCTTATATAAGAGTAGAAGCTAAAGTTGTGAGGGCATCTGAGAAAGCCTTAAGTTACAACTGTTTTGTCAAATTGTTACTCGTGTATTTCTGGATTTCTCAGAAAAAAGTGCTTTGTCATATAAAATAACAAATGGTTGTATCTCAATCAGCCTTAAGATCTTCTGAATAACTTCTGAGGCAGTTTCATTAATGTCGCTGTCTTGTGTATGTGCATCATCTCCATTTCTTGGAGAATAAAGCATACAGTTGGGTACTCATAATTTTGGTAGTGCTCATAATTTACTTTAGTCTGTAAAGTGAAAGACCATAAAATCATTAAAGCATTTCTGGGGTGCGCATCACATGTGACATATGTAAGCTCAATCCCTATGGCCTGTAGTAATGTGTGAACCAACTGCATTTTGTTCCGGCTTAAACCTGACTGAGAGATTTTCATGTAAGAGATTTTATTTCAATGATCTCTGCAGATAAGAGTATAATCTTTTGTGTTAAGTGTTTCTCCTGAGTACTTGTCTTTTCAGCTGACAAGGTGATGTTTGCTAGAGGCAAATGAGAAGACACTGCTGGAGGATAACCTTAGGTTCTTAATTTATGTGGGACATGACATGAATCTTTTATTACTTGACTGTACAAGCTGTTAATCTTCTCATATATTAAAATAAATATCTTCTTCACTAAGGAATTTTATGGTTTGCCTGTGCAAAATAGTAGTAGACGATGTTGTCAGGAAAAATACCTGTTCTGACTTTTCTGGGTTTGGATGCTAGTGAACATAGTCAAGACCAGATTTCTGCCTTTGTTGGTGTCTAGTCCAGAACGACCTCTTTTTTGTCTGCTATTAGACAGGATATGGTAAGACATATGCAGACCAAAAATTCTGCAATATCAGTGTTTGAGCTGATTTAGGTGATCCCTAAATACTATTTTTGTGATGATTATAAAACAGGAGAAAAATACTACCTAAATTTATTCACAGACACAGAGAGAAGCTTCTGGGTAAAACAAAGCTTGAAAAAGCAGAATGTGAAGACAGGATAGTCGCTGATGTCAAGGAAAGAAAATGTTTCAAAAAACAAGTGAATAAAAAAGATACTTGGTGTGTTCTTCTAGTGTTCAGTATCTGTTAAGTATTTAAACATTTCACTTCTGATAATCTGTTAAAAAAAAAAAAAAGAAAAAAATGCCATTTAAAATAGCCATTAGAATTCCTGTGTTGAAAATGCTACTACATAGCTGAGAAGTCATTTGAGGAAATGATGCACCTAATGCAGCAGCCTATATTTTTTGTAACTCTTTCTGCTGTGGTAATAAAATTCAAGTGTACTGTTTATCTGTGTAACCCTGACAATTATAAATCCTGTTTGAAAGGAATAGGATTGATAGTAAAATTCCATATAGTCTCATTGACTGGAGAAGACAAATTAGTGCATAGAGAGGAACATGGTGTTTAAAAGCTTTTGTGTGATAGCCAGTCAGTGAAAGTAAAAGTAGTCTTATGCTAGCCACAGGATTTGTTATCTTTGCTTTGAAGTTGCTGATGGAAACAACAGTACAAATGAGAATGAGGGTGATAATTAAATACATGTAATCACAGAGTCATAGAATATGCTTGGTTGGAAGGGGCCTGTCAGGATAATTGAAGTCCAGTTCCTAGCCTTGCACAGGATCATCCCTAAGATTCACACCATGTGCTTGAGAGCAGTGTCCAAACATTGAACTCTGTCAGGTGCTGTGACCACTTCACTAGGGAGCCTGTTCCAGTGCTGAGCCACCCTCTGGGTGAAAAATATTTTCCCAATATCCAACCTAAACCTCACCTAACTTAGCTTCATGCTTGTGTTACCTTAAGTCCTGTTATGAGAGTGAAGAGATCAGTGTCTGCCTCTCATGAGGAAGTTGCAGACTGCAGTGAGGTCTCCCCTGTCTCCTTTTCTCCAGGCTGAACAGACCAAGTGACCTCAGCCTCTCCTCATATGGCTTCCCCTTAAGGCCCATCACCATCTTCTTTGCCCTCCTTTGGATGCTCTCAAATAGCAGAATGACTCTCTTGTGCTGTGGCACCCAGAGCTGCCCCCAGCACTGGAGGTGAGGCTACCCCAGAGCAGAGCAGAGCAGGACAATCCCCTCCCTTGCCTGGCTGATGCTGTCCCTGATGTCCCCAGTACACGGGTGGCCCTCTTGGCTGCCAGGGCACTGCTGGCTCACGTTCAGTTTGCAAATAAACACAACACAGCGCTCTCTTAGTTCTGCCTTTCGTGGAAGAACTAGTGTTAGAGTGTGTTGAATATTTTCTTTGCTGTAATAAGTAGTTTTTTCACTGTTCATTTTCCCTGTGAAACATAAACTAGTGTCTTTGTGCACCAAAATTTTGAGATTGTATTTCAGACACTGACTGTTAAATGAGGCTGTATTTATGTGATCTCTACTGGGCCACTGAACTGTCTCTATTGGACTATCACTTATTTGATGAAAAGATTGCTGCAGAGAGTGTGACTTCAATTTTCATAAAAGTAATTTTTGTAGGCTCCTATCTGTGGAGTAGGATGCACTACCAGATTTGATACATAAGAACTGTTTTGCTGCATGAACAGCATGTGATCAAGAATGAGCAGGTCATGTGCGAATATCATAATTTTGAACAGAATAAATCATTGAAGCCACCTGCCTAGAATCTTTAACTACTGATCTATTTTACATGTAATGATCAGGAAGGTAAGAGAAGGTGGAGATACATTGTTTTAAGCTTCTCCCTCACTCTACCAAAGGCCACTAGGTATTTCAGTTAAAATCTGTGATTTATTTTACTTGATGTAGGACAGGGTGAGCTTAAAGACTAAAGCAAAGGAAGAAATAGGAGCTTTGCATCCTGTGCAGTCATGCATAAGTCTTTGTGCTATGTTTATTGTCTATTATGCTTTTAAACTCTTTTGTTTATTTAGACCATAAGATGTCTCAAAAATTTTACTGCCATGTATTTATACAATACTTTTTTCCACAGTCCTACTCTAGGGTCTTCAATGTGTCCATAAGAAGTAATTTTTATACCCCTTCATCCCTGTCCGAAAGAAATGTGATTTGGAAATTGTGGCATGCATTGGAATAACACACCATATATGGCAAAGCTTGTTTTGCCTCCATGGTTGTATAAATATCTTTCCATAAGAGTTCAAGTCTGTGTAATGCTTCTTATGATACAGCTGGCTATGGTTATGTCTTCATTTTAACTTTAACTATTTTAAATTGTCCACTGTTTAAGTAGTGAAATGTTATCAAGAAAAAATTGTAGATGTTCTCCAAGGCAAATATTGGGAAACATGTTTACCAGCCCTGTGAAGGAGGTGTCTGATTTCAATTCTGCAACTGTGAGTGAAGGCAGCAGGTTTTCACTTGGCTGTCTTCTTACAAAGTGAGACCTTGAAGCAAGGTGTTGCTCCCCTGAATTTATTGCTTTGTGATTACTTCCTTTGAATTTACCATTGCAGATTAAGTAGCAGTAATTGTTTAAGATCATTCACTGATTTGTATGTGGTGGACATGGTAAAAGCTTGCTTACATTCTAATGACAAAACATAAAATTACAGCAAGAAGCTCTTTTCATGATAGAATTGGTCAGGTAATAAAGGAATAATTTTTAATACTATGTTGAATTAAATATGTTTGCAACTTGTACCCATCTTATTGTGTTTGTACAAGTGGCTTTGATTTGTAAGAATGCTTTGGAAAAGATAAGCTTTTTATTCTGTTTGTACTGTAGTCATATGCATGCCTGAAAATGCCTAGTCTCCTTTCAAATACTTACTTTTGCCATGAAGATCACATACCTAGTGCAGTCAGTGACAAGAGAAATAACTGACAATTGAAACAGCTGTTTAAATGGCATTGTTAACTTATGGATTGACAATGTATGCAGGGAGAATATCAGCTTTATGCTGGCAACGATGAAGTTATTATATGCAAGCCTAAGCGGCTAAAACTGACACACAAATAATTCGCTATTCATAATTAATTTCTAATTCAGTATGATTTTTGTACCAAAACAGTTCTGCAAGACTGTCAGATAAAAGAGTTATTTTCAAATTTAAATTTCAATTTAAAATGAAAGGCTTTTAGGTTTCAAATTTAAATAAAAGGCTTTTTAAGCAGCAAGAAATGCCACTTTTTGTTGCTTTTTTGCTTAACCAGTGTATTATAAATGCATTTATGGTTTGCTCAGGGATCAAGTATAGCCTAAGAAAAAAAGAATTCAGGAGAAGAGTTACTGTTTCAAGTGAAACAGTACTGCCTGGTTAAACCAAATTCAGATCAAATGCTTCTTTGCTTGTCTGTCTGTCTTTCTGTCTGTCTTTCTGTCTGTCTTTCTGTCTTTCCCCCCACTGGCCTAGATCTCTGATTTTTAAATAAGCTTTCAAAAAAAGCAAACTGTAAGCTTCTGCTCGCAACTGGTGTTCTTGAGCTGCAGTTTAAGCTTGTTTGAAGCTCTAAGCACAGGGGTTTTGTCTTTTGTCTTTTTGTTTGTCTGTATGTTTGGGGTTTTTTGAGCAATTCATCTGAATTAAGCCTGTCTTGATGGTTTATTATTAAAAGACATGAAAGGAAAGTATTAGATGCTTCACAATATCTCTATTTATCACAAAAGTAGTCTACTGTAGGAATTAAGGAGAGGAAGGAGGATGGGTTAGAACGGAGGCTTTAGTTTACATTAGATCATTAGAAAAGATCATCATCATTACTAAATTTCTAAAGAACATATTAAGAGAAAGCTAAATATACTCACTGAATTATCCTGTACCTCTTCATGTGCTGTGTCCTGAATTTTTCAAAAATAAGACCTATTCTTGTCGTTAAATGTATGTGTTCTGTGGTGGAAGTACTGTTATTCAAACAACTGAATTATGTTCTGAATTACAGTTGTTCAAACAACTCAAATTATTTATGAGTTGTATTCAAGATAATTTGTAGAATTACAGTCACAGATTTTTAGCTGTCTTGTAATTGTTGACTTAATGAAGTTACAACAGCCTGTCCAGATCCCTCTGCAGAGCCTTCCTGCCCTCCAGCAGATCAATAACCCACCCACACTGGTGTCACCTGCAAACTGCCTGAGGCTGCACCTGGTGCCCTCATTCAGGCACTGATAAAGATACTGAACAGGACTGGCCCAAGTACTGAGCCCTGGGGAACAGCACTGGTGACTGAGCACCAGCTGGATGGAACTCCCTCATCGTCACTCTGGGCCCAGCCATCCAGGCGGTTTTTAAATCATGAACAGTGCCCCTGCCCAAGCCAGGAGCAGCTGGTTTCTCCAGGATAATGCTGTGGGAGACAGTGTCAAAAGCTTTACTAAAGTCCATGCAGACTACATGCACAGTCCTTCCCATATCCACCCTGTCACAGCAGGAGATCAGGTTGGTCAGTCACAATGTGCCTTTCAGAAAGTCCTGCTGGCTGGGACCAGCCCCCTGACTGTCTCGGATGTGGCACATGATGGCACACAGGATGAGCTGCTCTCTTTAGTTAAGAGAGCTGAAAAGTGGCTGGGTAGACAAGAACATAAAACTGGAAGTGGGTTTTTTTGATTTCCATTATGTTTGGCCTATTCTTGTGCCAAGCATCATAAAGATGGTGTCTGATCGGATCGTAAAGACTGCCCTATAATCTGCATGCTGTTCCTTTTAAATGTGATAATTGCCTTGTTTTGTGGTTGTAAAGCTGCCTGCAGAAAGCGGTAGTGAGTTGTTGTACTTGCAAATCTAAAATTCAGCATGTATAAAGTGTTGAAGCTTTCTAGCAATAGGTTCCTTGCACATGAGCATGTTATTTCTACGTGCTTTTATACTATTGACTGTTGTTTATGGAATGCAGTATGTGACTTGTGTGCACTTATTCTTTACATTCCTTTTTTTTCCTATTGAAAATTCTGAAATATTTGATTCTGTAATTTTGAACTTAGAAATAAATGTAGGTGACAATGCAAATTTAGTTTGACATTGTTAGCAAAAAAAATCTATTGTGAATACTTGTAATGAATACCTGCGATGTTCTGTTTTGGAGATGCTTTATGTACTTGGACTTCTGTTGGTAGAAAAATTCTTTTGTTTCCTACTCATGATATTAAACTAAATTACTCATTATTATAAAATATTCTTATAAAATACTGTGTTATCTGGGCTTATGACATTACAATCTGACAATTTTTGTAATGTAAACTGATACTTTGAATTTAGAACTAAGAGTTAACACTTTTTGCAAATTATTTTCCTTTTCTTTAGTTGGAGCCATCAAATGATTTCAGTTCGTGAGGCCAAGGCTGTTGCAAGACCTGATGGTATTGAATGGAGAAACAAATTTATTTGTGTAGAAGGTAAAATGTGAAGCTACATTATCATTTTTAACTGTTAAGGCATTAAATACATAAATCTATCAACTAGACTTTACCTTGGTTGTGTTTTGAGAAATGTATTGCATTGTGTAGAGAAGGAAGTTTAACCAATGTAAATAGTTTGTAAACAGTCCCGTCAAAAACATTTGAGAAGGAAGCTTTAAGTTCTGAAGTGTTTAAAAATAGTACTCCTGACCTTTTCTTCAAGAGCACTCATTCCCCTGTTACTTTTAGAACAGGGCTTAGGACTTTGATAAGGGATGGCCTTTATGCCAGTAGTGTGTATTTTTCTGCTCAACAAAAATAGCTGTCAATTTTGCTAAGTTTGAACTTCTGAAAAAACACAGCAGGCACATACCGAGATTATTCTTGAAGAATATTGTTTGTTCTAGAAATGCTCTGGCATTGCAGTGACCAGGTTATATGTATGTTGATCCCCTTGTGGGTACTATTTTTGGCTGGCTAGTGAATATAGACTTTGTGCAGGGACTACATGATGCCTTCCAGAAGTGGAGGGTAAACCCAGGCTACCTGTTGGAGTTGCAGGTCTCAACTGTCTCTGTGCAGAACTGAGTAGGCAGCCTGATTCATGTGCTAGTGACACCTTTCAGCTGCCATGGGGAATGTACATGGAGGAGATGAGCAGGTAAGCAGACATAGGAGATGAAGCCTGTGCTAAGGAAGGAGAAGCTGATAGACCAAGAGAAGGATCAAGATGTTAGGAGAATGAGAAGTAAGGAAGGGACTGAGAGTTGCTGTATAACTGGAATCAGTTGTCACAAAGGGAGAGGTGGCCTGGGCCCTGGCTGCAAATTAATGGGAGGCCATTAGGATAAGGATATCAAGGGTTGAAGTCTCAGGATGAAATAGGAACATAACTTGCACAAATGGCATGGGAGAAGTTGTTAGACACTGAGAAGATTTTACTGGGGGAGGAGGAGAATAAGGCAGAAGTTCTGTGGCAGAACAGGCGTTCTTCAAGGCTGATGAGATTTTGGGTTGGGGTACGAATGCACTTACCCGTGTTTGTGTTGCTCTGTGCAGAGAATCACTTTGAATCAACTTCACCTGCTTGTGAACTTGGTTATTCTGTAGTCCAGAGCTCACCAACTTGGCTGCAGCCAAATGAATGTCAATGCAAAGCCACATGATGGGATTCCTGTTCTTTATTTGACCTTTTGGGGGAAAATCAACAGTTACAGGAGAAGAAGAACACACTGAAATATGGTTGCACTGTACTCTGAAGTCTTAGAGTTGAGAAATGTGAGAATTAGAGTATCTGCACAGCTGAAATGATTCAGAATAGCGTAGTGAGGCATTGCCAAGGCTCTGGTCTGAATGTGGGAGGTGGGAATGCTGGGCAGCTATGTTTGCTGCTGTCACGTGATGCTGATCCACTGTGTTGCAGAGGGCTGTGTGTTTCAAGTATTTTATGACATTACAAAGTGGTTGAATAATTAGGTTATATTTCTCCTAGTCTGTAAAACAGAATAAACATCAACATACAGAATAGACAGTCTAGATTTTGCCTTCAATGGTCTTGATTACATACAGCTTTTCCTTAATGCATTTTTGTTTGAACTATTAAAATAGGCAAAATTATCTATAGGTGACATATCTGATTTTTTCCTTGGTTCAAGATTTGGTAGGGGTTTAGGCTCACATACCAAGTGTTTACTTCTAATTTGGGAGGGGAAAATAAAATCTCCTACTTTTAGTCAAAGTAGACTTCATGCTTATAACAGCTGTTAAGCTGAACTAGGTTAACAAACTGTGTAGATAAATTTCTGTGTACTTGAGAAGATTTCAAAAAGTTAGCTAAACATGCCAATATATTCTATTATCCATGTTTTTGTCAAATTTTCCTGTTCACAGAATAAAATTTCAGTAATTGGTACTGTTGCATATATTTTTAAATATCTAAAATGTATTTACTGTCTGTGCCTTGCAAATATATTTGCAAGTCTGTGCCTGCAAGTTTCCAGAATTCTGCATGTAGTACTGTATTTAGATTAGCTCAAGAAAAACTGTGTTCTGTTTTAAATGTTATGGGCCTTAAGGCTGATTCTTGCATATATTTCTGCTGTTAGAGAAACAAATATAGTAGAGATGCTCTTTCCAGACACTTTCAAGTATGATAGGCTTTTACTATGATGGGTATACAGAGATACAGAGAACGCTGCTTTTAGATATTTTGAACGACCCTTGTCAGAAGCTCTAAATGGTGAGTGACTATTCTAGTTTCAATCTTGTCTGTATCAAGTATTATCAAATACTCTCCTGTTGAAAAAGGGAAAGCTAGAAATGTGGCAATTTTATGAGATAATTACATTGATAAACATTTAGGGAAAAAAACGACAAGCCATCTAAGCTGCACCTGATTCATATTTGTAGTTTCAGATCCACATGCCAAAAGTAATTAAAAAGTAATTCTTCAGGGCTTGGTCAGCAGCAGTTCTGAAGTTGCATGATATCTTGTATTTTTATTTGGAAAAATTATTCCCTTTAGCCTTTCCCTCAACTATCAGTGTTAAAGCTTGTTACTTTCTTTTAATATTCTCATCTCTCTGTGAGAACAAAATAACTTGTAATAAACTCTTACTGTCTTGGTGTTTAGAAGATGTAGTGGTGTGAAGAGTAGCTGATTGTAAAATTGTTCTTGCTCTGCTTCAGAGAACCAGTTTGTCTTTTGACAATCGGTAAATATGCAGGAAGATTAAAGGGAAGATGTGTGAGCTTTTGTGACTGGAGTGCCTTTTTTCCATTGATAGTTTCAGAAGATTGTATAGTTCAGTTCTTCTTGCTTTAAAATACAGATATAATCTGATTCAACATAAAGGTCCTAGCATTAAAAAAACAGTAACCATCACATTTATCATATACAAATGAAAAGCTGTATTTCATTTCACGTAGTAAGTTCAAAAAGTTCACGTAGTAAGGGGCACGGAGTTCTTAATTGTACTAGACCACTCTCAAATAATGGGACTGACATTAGAGGACTTGGTATATTTTATTTGGTTGCCAGTTTTTGTTCTAAACTAAAAGTATGATGCATTCTAAAATAAAAGAAATCTGCTTGTAACTGTCCACAGAAAGCTAGGTAGTTTCAAGAGAATCCTTTCAGAAAACTGCTAAATACAACATTTATTGCATGAAAAAAATTCTTAGTGAATTTAAATAGGTAGCAAAAATAAAAACCCAAAGCCATGGAGCATGTACCAAACTTGAAATTCCAGTCCCCATAAAGACACAAGCCTTTCTGGTGTCTGTGTAATGCTTTATTTTACTACATATTGCTATCTGAATAAAAGTAATTCATAACCAACTAGATTTAAAAAAAAATCTACCTGATCCAACAAATATTTCTGTGGTTCTTGAGGACTGGCATACATTCTATCGGTGTGAAATAGACAATGTTACTTAAGGAGTTCTCTACTAAGAAAGAAAAGACTATATAATCTGTTTTGTAGCACACTGTAATGCACAGTCCCTGCATCATAATTTTTTAGTATCAATTACTTTAAAGTTGGCAAAATTATCAGTAGCTAGAAGTACTTTTTAAATCTTGCAATTTAAAAAGTTCCAAACTATTAATTAAGTTAGAGTAAAAAAGGGGGGGACCATCTCATTATTTGTAGGTAGTTAGAAAGTAGAACCCCCAGATGGTTAACTTATGAACAAATATTGCAGAACAGGTATGAAGTGATAAAATATATTTTACAGCAATTGATATGTCTTACACAAAAAGTTGTAGTAAATATTTTGTTATATTCTCAGTATTTCACTGAGAAACTGTTGAATCAGATGATCTGAAGTGAATAATTCAGGTCTCATGTGTAATAAGTTTCAAAATACTTTATGCAAAATCATAGTCTGATAAGTTATCACAGACTTTTGAGCGATAATTGCTACTGCATAAATTAAGCACAATCATAGTATGCTTCAATAGGTAATAATAACTTGAGTTTATTATGAATTACATGTCATTAGAGCATTCATTGAATCATAGCATGCTTGAGGAAAGGACTTCAAGTATCATCCAACTCCCGTGCCATGGACAGGGACATCTTTCACTAGACCAGTTTTCTCAGAGCTCCATCCAACCAGGTCTTGAGCACTTCCAGGGATGGGGCATTCACAACTTTTCAGGGCAACCTCTTCCAGTGCCTCATCACCTTCACAGTAAAGAATTTCTTCCTAATATCTAGTCTTAAGCATTCTCTTTTTGTTTTAAAGCCATTCCACCTGGTCCTATTACTACATGTACTTGTGAAAAGTCCCTCTCCAGCTCTCTTGTAGGCCCCTTTTACATACTGCAAGGTGCTATGAGATCTCTCGTGGAGCCTTCTCTCCATATTGAACAACCCCAGCTCTCTCAGCCTGTCCTGATAGGAGAGGTGCTCTATCTNAGACAATTATTTTGCAGTTAGAGTACCAATGTAATGCTTAAATATTGTTAACACCTGTCTCCAAAAATCCAATCTGTTTTTGAAAGGTTTACCTTGCTTATTATTAGTTCATTGCATTTTGTGTACTTTTTCAATTTTGCTTCCCTTAAAAAAATCCCCAAAACAAATGAACCAAAAAAAAAAAAAATCAACGCATAAATTTTCTTTTCAAGAAGGGGGAAAAAAGAACCCTAATTTTGTGGAACTGTGATGTTTATTGTTTATAATGGTATTTAAGTTTTAATGGCAAAGATTATATAGTCCTTTTTTAAAAACCTTGTGGTTTTTTTCCTCAGGCTTGGCGGTTATTGCAAGACAAGAAAGACCTGAACTGTATATTATCTTTAAATGCAGCCAAACAGAAAAGATAACTAGCTTCTTTCANCAGATGCAGCACCTTGCACTTGGTGAATTTCCTGAGGTTCTCTTGGGCCCACCACACAAGTTTGTCCATGTGTGTCTGGATGGCATCCTGTCCTATAGTGTCAGCTGCACTGCTCAGCTTTGTGTCATCTGCAAACTCCCTGATGGTGTTCTCCATTAAGGGCATTCAAAGAATTCACCATTCGGGGCTTTTTTTTCTCTCTATTTTTTTTTTTTAATTGGTTTGTTTGTTTTGTCTTGGTTTGTTGGTTTGTTTTTTGTTGGGTTTTTTTGTTGTTGTTGTTGTTGTTTGGTTGGGTTTTTTTGTTCTTGTTGGGGTTGTTGTTTTGGTTTATTGTTTGGTTTACTTTAGCTTTGGATTGGAGGTTTCTTGATAAATGTTATGTAGAAAGAAAGTTTGAGAACCAAAGAGGAATTGACTATTTAAAACACTTTTGGTAGGCAATTATATGCTTGACCCAACATGGGTAGTAGAAACAACCTAACTCTAGATTTTTTTAAGTGTTTTCATGTTTGTCTTTGATCTTGCAGAGCCCTTTGATGGGACAAATACTGCTAGAGCTGTACATGAGAAACAGAAGTTTGATATCATCAGAGGTGAATTTGCACAGGTAATAATTTTTTGGTCACTTTGTTTTACAAGATAGTTATACTATCTTGAAAATTCTAGTAATTAAACTTGCCTGTTTCTGATGTTTTATGCTTTGTACTATAAGTAATAAAAATGTGTGTTTTTTTAAAAAAAATGGAAAAATAATTTCTTAAGAGTATTCATTAATGTCTGCCATTAAACTTCAGGTTTACAGCAAAATGGGTACTCCAAATAGTAAAAACTTTCTCTTAGATTTTCTTCTATGTGTAAAATTCTAACAATGGTACAACTTTGTTTTCATTCAGTGTTTATTCCTACATGAATTTGACTGGTAATAGATAATATTTAATACTTCTTACTATCCCTATTTTTAATAAATATCACCACCAAAATAATAGGGGTTTTCTGATTTTTGATAACTTACTTAGATGGGTTCTTTAGGAAAACCACAGTCATAATTTTAGAACATGAGTACTTCAAACAGGAACTTTCACTGTCCCAGTCAGGGGAGGAGAGGACACTTTGAAACCAGGGAAAATTTAGACCTTGGTTAAACATCTTTTTTCTGAAAATTTTGCTAACAACTTTCTTTTATGTTTGTCTCCTGTCATAGACATTGACTTGGAATTTCAATTCAAATTCTAGTTTTCTGAGACCTATGACTATTTTTTATGTAGTTATGACTAGGGATTAGTGCATAGAACTGGCTTCCAGCCTTAACCATTTAAGACTACCTTATTAAACTGTTTTTGGAGCTTTGTGTTTACACGTCTTCAAGTACCTTGAAGGCTTCTCCAGCAGAAAATAATTCTTCTCAGATACTTGTGTTAGAGCAAATGCTGTAAGAGACACTTTAGTCAGAAAAACATAACATTATCTTTGTAATTCTGTTCAGAAATGTTCATTAGTTTTCTTTTATTTAACCATGTTGGCATAAAAATACTGAATCATTCACATACTTGTACATAAAATAGTTAATTTTTTACATGCTAAAGTCACATTTACGAAGTGGTTTGGGCTCTCATGGTACTGTGAAATCAGAGTGAACTTCTCTTTTCAGAATTTTCAATTAACAAAATTTGTTTCAAACCTCTATGGTTTTGTGACAAATGTAAAAGCAGGTGTTTGACCCTAGCTGTCTGGAAGCAATATACTAGAGTGATACAGCCCTGAAAAAATGTCCTTTTAACCAGATATCGTAAGAACGGCAGTTGCTCTAAAAGTGCAAGTACTTTTTAATATCCTGCACTATTTTTTAAGAAGCTTAAGCAATCTGTTTTGTCCTTGAGAGAATTGTTTTTCTTGTGGTTTTCATTACACATTGGAGTGTAAATGACTTCTGTATAAACACAGGGGGGTCACTGCAGTTCTTCTCAGGCTCATGGCATAACAGATGTCCTGAAACTCACACTAGGACATAGAAGAAAGTTGAAATAACCTATTTTAGAGACCACAACTAAGTTCTAGAAATGATAGTGCACAACATCCTTTATCAGGGACTTCAACATGTGTGAATTTGAGACAATTATTTTGCAGTTAGAGTACCAATGTAATGCTTAAATATTGTTAACACCTGTCTCCAAAAATCCAATCTGTTTTTGAAAGGTTTACCTTGCTTATTATTAGTTCATTGCATNTTGGATCCTGCTGAAAAAAAGAACAGTGTCAAAATCAGGAGACACTTAACCCCATGTTTTTGTGACCTGTTTTTCTCTGTAAACTTTTGTTAATGAAATGTTTATAAGGATGTGGTATATTTTATTATCAGTATTTGTTAATACAGCTGTTCATTCAAAGATATGCTTTCTGAAAATGCTTGCATTGTTGACTTCTAGAAGAAACTCAGAACAAACAACAAGAATACACCTATTTTAAGGGACATATGGGGATATACTGACTTGTTTCTTGTGTGATCTGTGTAACCCTTAATTCAGACAGATTTAACGTGAAATATGGACATTCAAGGTTAAACCACGTGCAAATCTGACTACATCCTTAAGGCACTGTGCACTACCAACTTCTTCATCAACAGAGTCTGTGCTTTACATCTGCTTAATTGCAGTAAGCACTTCTGCTCGACTTAGCACTTTCCAGTTTTATTTCATTTATTCTTGGAATAATAAGCAACTGTTTATGAAAATGAAGCTAGATTATGGTTGGTAGAACTCTGAATATCAAGAACTATGATCGAAACTGGAATTTTCAAGCAGCAGTTGTACTATGAAGAAGTTGAAATAAAAAAGCTCAATTCAATGCACATAAGTGTTTCACATTCACACAGAGTAGGAAGAAAAATTGTTAGTGCTTCCTTCTACTTATTTGCAGTAGTAGTGATGTCTCTTTTGGAGAAAAAAGACCAAATCAAAATTAAATCAATGTTAAAATAAACTGGGCTTCTTGTTTGATTTTGTGTGAATGTTTGTGAATTGGTCAGCCACTGTTAATTCAATCTAAATAAGTAATATTGAAAATTACAGCTCTTCCAAAAAAATTGCAAACCTTCTCTTAGACCTCCTATAGCACAATTTGTGTCTCTCATACATATTTCATATATTGAAGACCAATTAGTTTTTAAGACTATATTTACCACTGATACCAACTTTGTACTTCCATTTTTTTAAGTTTAGTATTTTATATGGTATCCAGTGAAATTAAGCTTATATATGGAAGATACGGGTTATTTTTCCAATTTACATTATTTTGTACTGCATATTTAAAATATTTCCTATAATTAACTAGACTAGGAAATGCCCCATGAGGTAAGACCCATGTTGCAATTTTCAAGATCTATCATGGCTGTTCTGCAGTACGTCTGTAAATAGGCAAAATTTTGATTTATTACATTCTCTAACAAGATTGTGAAAACCCTCAGAACTGTAAAATAACAAGCACTATGTCTTCTTGTACAAACTTAAGTTCTAGTTTATTTAGAAGTTCTAAGTACTGTAAACTATATGCCTGATGTGAGATTACTTTCTACACGCTTTCTCACAGTCCAGTCTATGTAGAATTCTGCCTTGTGTCTGCAATTGACTTTCCTTCTGCAATTTAAACTGTCTGTCAGTTTTAATATGACTAGTGGTCCACTGAAATGTTTTTCCTCCTTGTATATCTTCACCCTCACTGCCCTTTCCCTATAGGATGGTAGACTTGGGTGTCAGTGAAACATTCACTTTGATTCACTTTATGTAAAATGAAGCACAAAATTGTAGGACAGGATGATGTCTGGCTTCAAAGATGCTCTACAAGTTCTATGTAGATTCTGGGAAAAGGGGTTGTCAGCTATATCTTTGTCTAGAAAACTTAAAACTTTCCTGACCTAGGATAAATAAGAAGAGACGTAAATGTTTAAAGTTGGTAAAAATATATTTTAAGTGAGCTGAAAGTGAGAAACAAAGCTTTATAAAAGGCGTAAAATTTTCTTATGAGTTTGCATTGCATCACCTAATGTCTCAACATTTCTTACACCTTAAATTATGCTTCTTGTTTGAAATCACTTCTTCTGAACTGTTTTTAAAAGGTAAGTTTAAAAAATTGTGGTATCTCTGAGGTACTCTATAAAAATTGCCCTACCAATTCAGTGGTATTTTTAATACAAGTTAAGGTCTGTAACCACAATGGCCTGTGTCTTTCAAATGAATCCTTTTGTATTTTTTTCTCAAGTTTATGTTCTCGTGATAAGCCGTGTCTATAACTAGAAATTCTAGATGGTGGTTTTCCCCAATTTTTTTGGGACAAGCCTGTTGATACCATATTTGTTAAATAGTGAGCTGCAACTTTTGTCAGAAAATTTTGAATATAGTGGCACTAAATAAATGGCTTGGAGAGAGTGGGTAGGAGCTGGACTTTAACTTTGGATTCAGTTCTGTAAAGTCTGAAGTTGTTAGAGGTTTCATGACCTGAAATTTCATCTACTCTGGACAAGTATCCAGATTGAAAAATTCACTAATGGCTATCATAAATTTTATTGTTAGGGTAAACTTTTTACCTTTCCTCAGCTTCAGAATAAAAACTTTCACCTACTTATCCCTTGGCATACATTCTAGCAGGAATAGTTTTTTCTGAGAGCCCTTTGGTAGAAGGTATTTTTCACAACTGACCACGGTTTCAGTGTGTGTGCAACATGCTGTCTTCTCGGGGATTTGTTATTGCCTTGAAATAAAAATGCTTTAGTTCAGCGCCTTTATTTATTTATTTTAATTATTGTTCTTGACTACTCTTTTTGGCATTGTGTTTTCTCATCTTTTCTCATCTCATGTGTCAGAAACCACTAATGTCTTCTCTAGGATGTTAAGAACTCGCTTTACTCCTTCAGGACTAAGTTAACACACTCAGAGGTGCACACTAGGACCAAACATTGGCAAGGGCTTCACATTTGGTGATAGTAATGCAGCACCTGCATAGGCAGTACATTGTGAAACTTAAAGTTTCTCCTCTAGCTTTTGCTTGCTCTCACTTGTCCTGGAATGTGAATGTGTAAGTGAACTCTCAGTACCTTTAGATGTGTTGACAGTATAAGGTGGGTTTTTTTTCAAATCCCTCACAAAGAAATCAATATAAATCAATTTTAAGACTCACATTGCAGGGTGATGATAAAAGGATGTAAGATGATTTGTATAAAACCTGAAGTTAGCGTTTGTGAATACATTATATTTGGAACTAGTGCTTTACTTGAACTTGGGTTACTGGACTTGATTCACAGTATATTTGATGTTAAATTTAAGTCCATCAGAGAATGTCACTCTTGATTTATTGTACTGTACTTGCTACTGATTGTCCTGTATTTTGTGGTTGGTTTTTTTTTTTTTTTTTCCTTTTTCTCTGTAATCCTTGTATGTTCAGATAGAAATATTTCCCTTGATTTTACTGAGTATGATGCTTGTCGGAAGAGCATGAAAGAATGTGCCATTTTGGTCCATTTACAGGTCAAATTCACTTGTGAGAAGTACAGATGGAAGTAAGTTGAAGGGTTTCTGGTACTTGCCTTTCTCTTGCTGTGCTGAAGACTGAATCAAAACTTGTGCAATGTATGTATTTTTCATCTATAAGCA
Organism: Pycnonotus jocosus; assembly: GCA_013400435.1. Taxonomy (NCBI): domain Eukaryota; kingdom Metazoa; phylum Chordata; class Aves; order Passeriformes; family Pycnonotidae; genus Pycnonotus; species Pycnonotus jocosus. The sequence goes on along the minus strand of VWYP01023524.1, from coordinate 58,272 downwards.
TTTCTAAAAGAGTTGAAATGCTCTTGCCTTCTACATGAAATTTAGGAGTACTTCATATTCTTTACATTTTGCTGTGTACACTGTCTATGCTCATGATGAAATGTAGAGTTTAATTTAGTTTAATATCTGTTTCAAATACACTTCTCAAAAAAATTACGTTGCCACCTTGTAAATTGTGTATGTTACTGTGGATCAGGAAAGCAGAAAGGTTTTACCTGTACCTACTGTTTTGAAATGTCAGGAGAATTTTAATTTAGCTTACAGAGGGAGCATGTAGTCAGAAGTACGTGGCTGAGTGTTTCTATACTTACAGCACTCTTAAGGAAGAGTTCACTGATTGATTTACAACCAACTATTTATTTGAAGAATAATGAAAAAAAAAAGGCTGGGGGCATTAGAGTTACACTGGGCATACAGTCGTTTTTACTTGAAATATCTTGGAACTTCTTTATCTGGAATCAGGGGTTTAGTGCTTTTCCTCTTCTAAAAAGATTTTTTTTTAATAAAGTCATTATTTTGACTAGTACAGATGGGAAATATTTCTGTTTTGTCTGTGAAAAGCACTGCATTTTTTATAAAATGCAGAATAATAAAGGGTAAATGTGGCTTAACCTAAACTCTGCATGGTAATACAGTTTGTCTTTGCTTTAAACTATAATTGGTTCAAGATTGCTCGAATAGGAAATTTTAAATGTCCTGTGACTTAACACATTGATAAATTGAGGGTTTAAATACATTTCTTTTGCATGGTTAAATACCATGGTGCATCTGATATCTCTTACAGTATGATATTAATAATTAAGTGTGTTTGTCAGAAGCTCATCCACTAGTTATTGTATTTGACCTTTCCAGCTTGGGCTTGAAGCACTCTGGGTGAGCTCGAGGGCCGAACTTGTGAAATGTGCCTTCTCTTGAGGCCACAGATAAACTCTCCTTCTGCTTCATCAGTACCATCCACTCCAAATTTGCTGGAGGTGCCTCGGGGAAGGTCTGCTTGGCCCCTTTCCTCCCTGCTGCAGCCTGGCTGCCGTGTTTGCTGTACAGGCGGCTCTGTGGCAGCGGCGGCAGGCGAAGGGGGAGAGCAGCTGGAGCGATGGCCACAGGACCACGTGTGCTGGCACCGGGTTGGTGCTGGGAGCCAGGGCAGGAGCAGCAGCGACTCGGCGCTGTAACTTTGCTGCCTTCTATTTAAAGACTGCCCTGAGTCAGGAGAAGTGAGTGCTACTGGGGATGACAGTTGCTTCAGGCAGCCCTGGGGAGGACAGGGCTGGGGGTAAACATCACCGGCAAGGGCCTGAGCAGGGAAGGGAATGGAGGGCTCCCGCAGTGCTGAGTGCGACAGGGCATCTGAGACCTCGTCCTTCATAGGAGATGAAGAAGAAGAGGAGGAAGAAGAGGAGGAGGAGGAGGAGGAAGAAGAAGAAGAGGAAGAGGAGGAGGCCCTGAACCCAGAGGAAGCAGAAGAGCTGACTAACAGGTATGTCTCCTCAAGGGCTCATAGCCCCAGAGGGAGCTGGCAGCTCCACCCTAAGGCATCATCCCCAAGGAGCTGCCAGTATTGGAGTCTCATGCTAGTTTAGTGGCTTTTCCTCCTTCCCTTACCCAATTGCTGCAGACAGAAAAAAAAAAAAGGGGGGGGGGAGTAGGGGGCTATAATATTTTTTTCAGATGAGTATGGCTGTAATTAAGTTTTGTGTGGTAAGCGCCTACCCCGAGTTCCCTGAAAGCTTTTCTATTTAAAGATCTTCTGATGTGCCAGCTCAAGTGGCATCTCCTTCCACTCCTCCCTCTCTGGCTGACTCTTTGTCACATATGGATCTTAAATGCTCTGCAGATTTGCTTGTCAGGGAGAAAATGCTCAAAGATTATAATGGTGCATTAAAATTGGTTCCTTTTTACGGCCCTTTATTCCTTCCCACTTCCCTCCCTCTTCAGTTTCTTCTTTCCTTAAAAAGGAAAAACTCGTCGTACATGCCTGCTATTGCTGGTCATGATTTGTATGGCTGATTTTTGTGGTGGAGTGGGAAGTATTCTATCCCTTTTATCTCTAACTTTTTTCTCGATTTTTAAAGTATTTTTGTTTTCTTAATAACTTCCACAGAAACAGATTATTGTCCTACTATTGGTCTCCTACCATTAGGAATGTGACAAGCAAGGCCGTGGCCCAGTGCCCTGCCCAATGGTCCTGCGCAGGATGCAGAGGCATCTGCAGCCTGGGCCATGAAACAGACCCTGGCTGTGCCAGTGCCACTGGTTTCATAAAAACTCTCAGACCACAAGGCTTTAGAGTCCCTTGAGCAGACCCCATCAGTTTTAAGTGGATACTGTAGGAAGAACCTAAGACGTTAATGTTGTTATCTTAAGTTTTTTCCAGAAACCCATCTTTTAAGAAATGTGTCATCCAGTTCGTAATACCTCCGTGCTGTGAAGCCATCTGCATTTACCATCACTCTGTGTATCACAGTTCAAAGTGCTTTCTGACACTGCTGATGGTCACTGGAGAAAAAAGATGGCAGTGGGAGGCTCTCGGTACCTAAGCCGCTCAAAGTGCTGCAAGAGCAAAAGCCAAATGAGGAAGTGTATCTTAGAACTGTAGGAAAACCTCCTGCATGGGAAATAAAGAGCTGGTTTTCCACAGTGGGGGGATACCCTGCTGTGTAATGCTGCTTTATATCCAAGGGCTTTTCAGTCCTATACTGACAGAGGGATTGCATGCCAGTAAAGCACTGCTTGCACTTGGCTGTATCCCTGCAAGAAAACCAGCTGAAGTCCATGGAGTGGAGCTGCTCACTGCAGACAGCTAAAACATGATTTAGATCGATAATTTTTAATAGAATCTGCAATTAAATGGCTAATAGTAAAACTGAAATTGTAAAACAAAAGTAGAAATTGCTAAAAAGGGAGTGAAATCTATGTAGCCTCACTGTTATTTACTACTTGTGCTGAGAGGATGGCTTCTCCATGGGTGCCTGTTCGCAGCTCGTCACAGCTGCGTCTTGCTTCTGGCTGGCAGCCTCTGCAATGCAAACTTGGGCATTGAATCTCAGCTCTTATTTAAATCACAGAAAACATTCTCTTTAGCTCCCAGTGATATTAAACACAGCAGAGTTTTTCTCTGTCTTTAACTGTCCTGCTAATAAATGGGTCAGAGTCTACCAGAGAGGTTTTTAAGAGCTATGCTAACTGGTAACTGAGCATATTTAAATTGGTTAGTTTAATTAGGTTAAAGGAGATGTAAAATTTTGGGTTCGGCACAAATTTGATGACTGCACCGAGCACTCAGCAATAGCTTAGAAAAGTTAAATAAAACGGACTCTTTAATTGCTTAGATGCTCTTGCAAGTGTCAGGGTTGTTGAGCTTCAAGCCTCCTCCTGTGGTCGGTGCCTGGGCAGAGCTCCTGGCAAGAACAGAAAGGTTGAGCCCCTGGGACATACTAACTCAAGCTGTGAGCTAATTATTTGTTGACAAACAGGTTTTCAAGCCCTCATTGCAGAAAAGATTTTTTTTGAGTGCATGGGCTTTGAAAATATAGCTTAGAGGAGATGTAACTAATATGCAAACTTGGCTGAAGGCAGCTTGTCCTGGACCCTGCTGCCATAAATTTATTTTTAACAACCCCAGGTTCTCTGTTCTGCTTTCCTCCTTTGAATGCAGTTGAACAGCGCCTGGTTGTGCAAGTCAGCAGGGAAGTCCCCACTGGCTTCTATTTCTGCCTTTCAAGCACGTTAAATATCCTCATATTTATTTTATATGAGAGTTATGCAGCAAGATGACTGGCCCAAGGTCAGGAAGCATCTCTGTGAAACAAGCAGAAGAGCCCTGGTGTTCCTCTGAGACACCAGTCCCTGAGCCCTGACCAAACCACTCCAGTTCCACTCTGCAGTAACTGCAGCAAATAAAATCCCAAAAGCTGCAGCAGAACTTATGACTTATCCCAAAATTACAAGGCATGCATGCAGAAAGGCAGAAGAGTTTGAGTTTCATGTCTTTATTACCCTTATTAATGTAATGTTTAAATAATTTGGTTTCCTAGCAGGTTTTTTTTTGTGTAAGTAATGAGACTAACATGCAGCATCAGAACCTATTAGAAAGGTGTGATAAGGGTTTCATAACCTTGTCAGCACGAGACCCACACTGATCTGTATAGGACCTGTACAATATTTTCTTGCCTTTGAGTATTTAACTATCTAGGATAGATGATCATGGCAGATGACTTCTGTTTCTAGCTCCATGTATCCAATTAATCACCTAAACAGGGAAAATATTTTGAATACTGTGTTTTTTAAGGCAAGCGTGAGCATGATGCTAACAGGTTTTAATTTTTGTATTGGTAATGGTGAAAATTAAGTCTAACTAAGGTAAAATTGTTTGCCATTTAAGTGGTAATATCTGTGTCTCTAACAAATGTGTGATGGATGAGCTGTTCTGACATAGTTCTGTCTTTCAGACCATTCTCAGCTGATTTCTTTCTACAGTGGGAAGGTCTCTGGATGTGTCTGTGTGCAGGGTTTACATAAAAAATGGCTTTGCAGCCAATTTAAGTGTTTCCAGACAGCTTGTTTGCCTAGAATAGGTAAGGGTTCATTTTATCTGCTCATTTAGTGTTTACCTATGACCAGTAGGTGGGGAGAAAAATGGGGAGAAAGTCCTTGAGTCCTGGAAGTGTTTTTTTGTTTGTTTGTTTTTTTAATGAAGCAGTCCTTCCACAAGATCAGAGGTGCTTAAGCTTTAGAGACAAGTCTCGTTTCTAATGATTGATGAAAATGGGTATAAAGGGAAGCACAGTGGAGAAGGTGTCTTCCTGCCATGCTGCAGCATCTGGAGAGCAAAAGACTGGAATAATAGCAAATAGATGGTGAGAAGGAAGGCCTGGGGCATACTGTGGATTCGTCTTCTGAAAAGTTATCATACCCCACCCAAAGCAGAGAAAGACATGGGGAAAGCATGTGTGATTTTAAGTGCCTCTAGAGGAGGCAGTGCCTGACATGGGCCAGGGTGGAAGAGGCTGGCAGGGCTGTTTTTCTGCCGCCTGCAGCAGGAGCATGAGCAGGGAAGGTGAGAGGTAGGAAGCAGAGCTGTGCAGCCATTTCAAGCATGCCAGAGCAGAGGCTTGAGCAAAAGGTAACTGAGAGCAGCCGAATGGGGCAGAATGCTGAGGTGGGGGCATTGCAGAGGGGAGGGGTGCAGCCAGCCCCCACTTGCTTCCTCCAGCATGTTTTGTTTCTCTTCAACCTTTTGGGTAAAACCAACTGTGTCCTTAATAAAGGTGTTGAAGTAGGGCTCTCAGACTTCAAGAAGTTCCCCACTGGATCTCAACAGATTGATTATGTAGCTGTGTAAAGAAGTGCCCCACCCAGACTGAAGTGTTTGGTACCTGTGGTCCCTCTATAACATGGTGGAGAATCCATAATGCAGGAGCATCCAGACCTCTGGGCATGGAGGTGCTGTGGATTCTTGAACAGCATCTGATCCTGCAAATGGCAATGCCACTAGGACATGCCATGACCTGGTGTCTGGAAAACAGACTGGCACTACGGCATGTTGTGTCCCTTCATAAGAGAGGGAACAAAATGTGTGAGACAAGCCCAGGTCCTGGCTCCCAGCTACTCATCATAAACCTCAACTTTGTAGCTGGGCAAGCAGCTGCCTCACTGTTTTTAGATAATAGTTCCTTTGAATTTCAACAGATGCATGAGCTACTCAGTTGCCAGAAGAGGCATCATTAACCAAAGTCAACAGAACCTTATCAGGTGGAAGGCTGGGTTTGAAATGGTGTCTTTCTGTAGCTCCCAATTCTCTTAGCCTGAAGAAGATGGATGAGCTGCAGGCCTGGGAAATGCAGAACAATAGGCAGAGACCTTGCTGAGCATACTGATTGCTGTAGGGGCAAGGGGGCACCTTGGTAAAGGCAGAAACTCCAGATATGTACAGAATAAAAATACAACTACAGCAAAGTGTCTCCTTCAATTGGGAACATGTAGGAGCTTTCAGAAAATGAGATCTTGTCAGTGCAGACTACAGACATAGGTTGACATCTTGGTCATTTTATCTGTGTTGTTTTCAGCTTGTGAGGAATTATGCAGCAAAACAGCTACACATTTTTATGATACCAGCAGTGGCAAGGTCTGATATGAAGAGGATAAAGAGAGGCTGGGGAGAATATTAGAAAGCTGATGGGCTGGCTGCATGTATCTCTCATAGTAGTGGTGTGCACAGGTGGATAACCCCACTCACTGTGAATACAACTGCTCCAGCAGCTGGAGAGGTGAAAATTCTTCCCTGATATGATACATAAAGGAACATCTGTCCAGCCTGCCAGGCTGGACTAGAAACCTGAAAATCCCACTGGACACAGCACAGAAGTCATAGTGAGAAGCAGAGGGCCATGAGAAGCAGGAGGAGGCAGGAAGGAAAATCTGGGTTTGAGCTGTTATGGCAGGAAGCACAAAACTGGTTGTCAGTGTCTCCAAGTCTAGGAAAAGTATTAGATCAATGTCCTAGCAGTGAAATAACATGCTGATAATATAAGTGCCAATAGGAATGGATGTGAAATGTCTATATGGAAAAAAGACAGCGCTGGTTTTTGCCCTGGATGTCAGTGGCTTCATATCTATGTTTACAAGCTAAAACATTGCAAATGTCTTTTTGCAGTGGCAGACTCTTCCTCTGACTAGAGAGGGGCTTTTCAGCTACTACTGTGCAGCCTGAAAACAGCTCACAAAAGGGCAGCATTTGGAAGTGCACTGGAAGTAAATGTTTGAGTTCTATGCCTCTCATTTTGGTCTTAAAAGTATAAAGCAACATCTCCTCACACTGTAGAGGAATATGAGCTGTGACAAGTTTGTGACCATGAAAATGAGATAATGATGCATATAATTCAAGCTTTTTGCATGGGCAGGGCCAGGGCAACCCGTTCTTATTAATATCAGCTCAAGTGGGAGTGCTGCTCTGTTCTGTATGAAGGTTTATTTAATAGCACCAAGTAGTGCAGAAAAATAGGTTTAAAAATATAAGAATGAGTTAGAAGTTGAAAAACGTGAAAGAAATTATTCATCTGTTATTATGGACTCAAATAACTGAAAGCTTCCTTAGTACTATTGCTATTGATTTCTCTTTTTTGAAATTTAATTTTATTTTGCTATGTCCAAGTCAATGCCAAGCCATGGAACTGGCAATGGAAAAACTAAGAGAAAAATTGGTATAGATGTGTTCTGCTGCACCTCTTTCTCCAATCTGTGAGTTTTCACCCATGGAGCTAGTCTTTATAGACAGTATTACACCAAGGCAGATAATCAGCTGGGGCTTAAATCTGCTTGAGGGCTGGGTTTGGGAGGCAGGAGGGGATTGGCTAACATGCAATTATTTAGTATGGCACTCTCAGACATGCTTTGAACTGTGGGCCTTGTCCTGCCATTCACCATCTCCAGGCCATCCCCATCACCACCACTGGTTTTAAGCCCCATTACTGGAGTCTGACACTGTGCTGTCCCACTGCAGGCTGGTCAGGCTATTGTCCCACAGGGTGGCTTCAGCCTTCAGTTAGCACCAAGGACATCAGAGATGCTCTGTGCATGGTCTGCACAGACTGGAGCATGGACCAGCCCAGAACAGCCCTTCTTGTTCTGGGCTCTGGAAAGCAAATTCATGGAAAGGTAAGGGTAGCACCACCAGTAGCAGGATTACATTTCTGTTTCCATTGCGTACTGAGCATTTTCACTGGGCATCCTTTCCAAAAAATTTAGAGTCCATAGAGTTAGCTTAATGAAGCAGTTATGACTTTCCACACGATTTCTTCTTGCCTTCAAAGATCTCTGCCTTCTGACTGGTGCTCAGTACCCTCTGGCACAGTGGCACCTGCTTCTCAGGGGTGTCCTCCTGCCTCTGCAGCCTGCAGGCATCTCTGGCACTTGTGTGGTGTGGGGCCACAGCCTCTGGCAGCTGGTCAGATGAGTTCTGCTTTTCTGATCCCTGATCTGTAGCTAGGTTTATTCCCTTTACCTCAGGTGCTTTTTTCCTAGTCAGTGGAAAAGGGACCCTTCCCTCTGTTCAGTGGAAGCAGGATGTTGTGTGGTTGTAGATGTCCATTCTTCCATGGGAGTGACAGAGCCTTCACTGCTTCTGCTCTGCTAAAGGCTACCTCTTGTCCAGCAGATACTCTGCCTTTCTTTCCATCAGCTACAAATGTGATTTCCATAAATGAACTGCTGTCTTCTCAGGAAATATTGGAGTTGAGTTTTGATTATCTTTTCTGTGCTTTTTTTTTTTTTTAAGTAAATATTGCAGCCCTAAAAATACTAAACCCTCCACATGTTGTCTTTTAATGACTTTTGCTAATCTTTACACTCTTAATTTGAAGAATTTGAAGAATATTAACTTTTCTTTTCTAAAGCTTCTCAGAAAAACCTTTCTCCAGCCTTTTTACTATTTTATCTAGGAGATTTGGTTGCAGCACATGATAGTGTATTGATTACACATCATAAGGTTTAAAACTAGCTTTATGAAAGATTGCGGTTTCATTTGGGGAGGTGCCAGTATATTTTCATTGTTGAATGTATTTTAAATTACTTTGTTGAGTATCTAGAGTGCTTAGAGGATAAAATACATGAGGAGACAGTAACAAACCAGAGTGGATAGTCTCTCTACTGCTTTGAGCATTGTATAATCATTCACACTTGCGCAAAGCAAGTGTGGGTGCTATTAAAACACTGACAGTATCTTTGAAGTGTTTAATGAAAGGTTTAATTTATACTGTGAGATAAACACATGCTGGAGAATAGCCCCAGAATCAGCTCAATCTCACACTGGCAAAACAAGGTCATATCAAAGACTGTTCCTCCTGCATTGTCAAGATAATTTAAACACCTCCCCTTCAGTGAACTAACCTTGCAACATGCAGTTTTACACAAATGCATCTAAAATATAGTTGTGAGATGAAATATGAGTTTTCTTATGCTTGTACTTCAAAATTTATGCTTATGCAGTGTTTTTACAACTTTGAAAGCCATTTTTGTTTTAATGAAGAAATTCACCTTTTTCCTGCAATACTTTAATTTGTTGTGTGTTTTTACAGCTTTCTTTTGCTATTTGTTCTTTTCTTTGTAGTTTAAAAGATCTTATCCAAGGTGAAGATGTGAAACCCAAGCTGCAGTACATCATGACTAACCCTTCCTTTTCTATGGTAACATGCCAAAGTGAAGACAGTGGAATAACCTGGGAAACCAGCTCGAGCAGATGTTCTACTCCCTGGACCTCAGAAACTAGTACAGCTTCTGATCTTTACAGTATGGAAAGTTCACCAGTAGGTTCTCCTCCGGGAAAAGTTATCTTTATCATGGATGAAGGCAAGATCGTTCGGAAAAGGACACGCAAATCTTCAAATAAGGTGCCAATGGCTACAAGACCAAAGGGAGGCCAGGGCAATAAAAAACGTGACTCTTCTGGAATGCAGAGGCAAGAACCAAGAACAATTCTAGGAGATGTGCAAGCCTCCATGTTGAATGTAGAGCCAGTGGAAGCACAAGACAGAGATGAGGAAATGTTGGACGACAAAGAAGATCTAGAGAATATTGCAGAAGAGCCCGTAAAACGTGCTCCAATAAGATCAATATTTAGGGAGAGTAGACTGAGAAAAGTTGGTCCAATTCTTGGAGGACCAGTACAAGCTAGAATCCAGCTGTTCAACTCAATTTTTGGAGGGACTGGGCCAGCCCCTGAAACGTTGGAGAAAAACAAAATCCGGAGAAGTAGCTCAGCTTCAGGAGATTCTGAAAAGTTCCCTGAAACATCAGTAAGAGAAAAATTGCAGAAGTTTGGTTCACTCTCAGAAGCATCACGTCCAAAACATTTTCAGGGAGCAAGAAGTAAAATTCTTGAAACACCTTCAGAGAGAAGAAGGAAGCAAAGACAACAACTCACAGAACAAGCAAATCAAAGCTTTTCTTCACCAACACCACCTCTTGAAAACAAGCTTACTAAGAAAAATGATGTGTCATCTGAAAATATTGAACCTTATAGAGTGAAAGAACCAACTCTTCAACATGAAGAAAGAAAAGAAAGACAACTTCTGGAGACTCCAAACGAGATTTCAAAACGTTTGCTGAAGAATGAAGAAGAAGCCAGGAAGCAGCAAAGTCATTCAGCTGAGGCCAGAGCATCAATAACAAAGTCAACAACCTCCACATCACTCAAGTCTGATGAGAAACAAGTGCTGCTTCCCTCAGCCAAAAATGCAAACAAGAAGCCAGACCAACCCCTGCTCACAGCATCAGATCATCTGGATGAAGTGGAGAAGCAGGAAGTTCAGCCCAATTCTGCACCACAGTCTGTTTCAGCAGATGTTGTCAGTGAATTAGACAGACCAAGTTCTCAGCATATTTTGCCTACAGAATCTATGTCAGAACATCCTGAAAGGGAAACAGAGAAGTCTTACTTACCTGACGTTCCATCAGCTAAATCCAAATATTCCACTTCAGCTGAAGTAGGACAGGAAGATATTATTCCTCAGTCATCAGAAACTGCACAGTCTGAGTCCGAACAAGTGCTTTTAGAATGTCCTGGAAATGAAACAGAGAAGCAAGAAACTGAGTGTCCATCATCAACAACTGCACTGTCAGAGTCAGCGGCTTCGGGTCTAATGTATTCAGCTGAAAGAGAAGAGAGTCAAAAGACCACATCCTCAGAAACTCAAAATGTTAGTTTGGAGAACCAAAGAAAGGCTGAACAAGACTTTTCACTTCAGGAAGCAGAGAAGCAAGGAATTACATTAAAACCACCAATTCCTGAAAACATAGATGCCAAATATTCCAGCATTTCATATCCTGTTCATACAGAAACAGAAGAGACACAGAAAACTTCAGCTATAAATAAAGCAGCAGATTTTGATCACTCTGATTTTTCCATTGAAGAAAACAAACAAGCAGAAGGTGGGCAAATGGAGATGGAACATCCAGACCTCTCATATTCCACTGAAGGAACTGGAGAATCAGAGACAACACAGATGGAGATGGAGCATCTGGACTTCTCTTCTCCCAAGGAAGAAACAGAGGAATTGAAGGGTGAACAGATGGAGACAGAGCATCCAGACTTCTCTTTTTCCAGAGAAGAAATAGAGGAACAAGGAAGTGCACAGCTAGAGACAGAACTTCCAGATTTCTCATATTCCAAGGAAGAAACAGAGGGATCAGAGAATGCAATACCAGATACGGACTATCCAGAACAGCTTTTTTGCACAAAAGAACCAAAATTTCCTGAGAAATCAGGGAGATCACAACTGGAGACGGAACATCCAGAATTTTCTTCTGAGGAAGAAATTAAAGAACCAGAGAGTGCACAGGTGGAGATGGAGCATCCAGACTTTTCTTTTTCCAGGGAAGAAATGGAAGAATCAGAGAGTGCACAGCTGGAGACAGAGCACTCAGATCTATCATATTCCAGAGAAGAAATGGAGGAATCAGAGAGTGAACAGCTGGAGATGGGTCATCCAGACTCTTCTTTAACCAAAGAAGTAGTCAAGGAAATGCAAAGTGCACAGCTGGAAAAGGAACATCAGGTTTTGCTTTCCAGGGAAGAAACAGAAAACCAAGCATTCAGTCATTTTGAACTGGAACAGTCTTATTCCCCTGAAAAAGAAGAACAAGAAGAAGAAGAAGAGATTGCAGAGGTACATTCAGATTTATCACCTATGATGGAGGAAGCAAACAAAGAAAACACTGCAGAACTCCAGTCAGTACCTCCAGATGTATTTGATTCCACCGGAAGAGCTGAGATACAACAAACTGGGTATCTGGAAACAGCATTTTCAGATTTACCGTATCCCAAGGATACAACAAAGGAGCAAGAACTATCACAAATTGACAAAGGAGAACAGCCACAACCTCCACAGCAGGATTCGCAGTCTGGAGGTAAGCTGGATTCCTCTGCCGTGGCAGTGCAAGGAGAAACTACTCAACTGCAGCCAGAGCATCCAGTTTGGCCACATTCTACCATTCAAAAAGAGGAACATAAAACTTCACAGCTGAAGGTGAAACAGCCAGAGACAACATCTTCCACTGGCAAAACGAAACATGAAAAATCGCAGCCAAAGCTAGAACAAACTGATTCACTGTATTCCCAGGAAGAAAGGGTACAAGAACCTGTACAGAGAGACTTAGAAGGTCCAGAGCCATCATGTTTCATTAGTGAAGAGCAGCAACATGAAAATGTACAAGTAGTTTCAGAAAAGAGGGATTTATCATTTGTCACTGGAGAAGTGATGCAAAAAGAAATGGAGTCAGGCACTTCACAGTCACAATTGCCTGACAGAGCAAAGCCCTGGGAAATGACACAAATGGAGCAGGAGCAGTCTTTTCCTTCCTGTTCCACTGCTGGTAATCAGCAACAGGAAACACCACCACTGAACGTGCCCCAGCCTGATGTTTCACAGTCCTTTGGCAGAATGGAACAAGATACAGAACAAAGAGAAGTGAAACAGCAGGAAACAGACCAACAAGAAGCTGTGCAAATGGAAACAGAGTATTCAGGTATTTCAGAAAGCCTGGATAAAGAGGAGCCACAGGTCACAGACCAAATTAATTTGGCAGAGCAAGAAGTAGCTCGACCAGGCTTAGTGCATCCGTCTTTGCCATATTCGTACAATAAACAAATGCAAGAAGAAATGCAAACAGAGCCAGCATATTCAGAAGAAACATTTTATGTAAGTACAGAAACAGAGAAGGAAATTGTACAACACAAATCACAGCAACAAAATATAGTGCATCCAGAGCTGGAGCAAACGTTGCCTGCTTCCAGTGAAAAAGAAGCTCCACTGGAAATGGAAATAACTTCAGAATATCCAGATTTGCCATATTCCTCTCATGAGCAAGAAAAATTATTGAAAAACCCAACCTTACCATTCCATTTGAAGCAACAAGAAACTGAACCAGTAATGGTAGAAGATCCAGATATTTCTTGTGACAGTGGTGAATCAAAACAAGGTGACATTATGGAGCAGAGGTCAGGACATCCAGAGCTCTCATACTCCATGGAAGAAACTCAGCAAAAATCAGAACATTTAGATTCACAAGGAAGCCTGGGTGAAGCAGCAGAAGATGAAAGTATGGAAGTAGAACCTCACTACCCAAATCAGTCATGCTTAGAACTGGATTCAAAACATTCAGATTCATCATTTTCATTTGGTAAAGGCAAAGAACAATCAACTCAAAAGTTTGAGTCTAAACACCAAGAATTGCCTAAAGCAGCCAGAAAAAGAGCTGCTCCAGCAACTGCAGAAATAGAGTCAAAACATCCAGAATTTGCACCATGGGAAATGAAGCATCCTGATTTGTCACATTCCACTGGTGAGACAAGCCAGGAAGAAGCAGCACCATTGGATCAAAAACACAGAAAACCTTCTCTTGGCAGAGAAAAGCAGCAGAAAGCCACAAAGCAGGAGTTAGAGCAAGAAAAGTTAACACATTCTCCTGATAAAAGGGACACTTTACAACATGCCCAGGAGGGCTTGGAACAACCAAATTTATCGTTTTCCATTGATAGGCCAGATGATGAAATGACACCACCAGAGGCAGAGCATACTGATGCTATATCTCCTCTGGAAAACACAGAGGTACAGCAAAAAGTACAAGAAACAGAGCAAACTTATCCCTTTGGACAAATGGAACAGAAAACAGTTCAGCCAGAAGTGGAAATTTCACATTTGTCACATTCTGTGGGTACAGCAGAGGAAAGAGAAATGGCAGAACCAGGGCAGGGACATTCTGATTTGCCTTACTCTGTTTTCAAAGTAGGAGAGCTGCAAACATCACAGCTGAAACCTGAACATCCTGGTCCACTACATTCCCTCAGCAAAGTGCAGGAAACAATCCAGCTGGGATTGGAAGAGTCAGGCACATTGTATGGTCATGACAAAATGGAGCAACTCCCACCTGCGCAGCTGGAGCCAGGCCATACAAGCTTGGCACCCCTGGCCAGGGAAGTGGAGCAACGAGGGATGGAGCACACAGCTGCGGAATGCTCTAAAGAGGAGCAGTCTGTCAGCAGAGCAGATCATCCACAAGCTGCAAAGGAGAAACAGAGAGCTCCAGATGCACCATCCCAGAGTGGAAAAATGGAGCAAAGAGAAATGTTAAAAACAGAGCCAAAGCATCCTGATTCACTGCATTCCATTGATAAAGCAAAGCCACAAGAAACTACACAACCAGTGTTAGAAAAATCAGATCTGTCATCCTGGCCTGGCACAACAGAGCAAGGACAAACTGCTGGAGAGGAGAAGCCATTGCATCCTTTCAAAAAAGAGGCAAAAGGCAAGAAAGCACAAACAGAATTGGAACATTTAGAATTATGTCATTCTCTCAGTGAGGCAGAACAAGAAACTTTAAATGCAAAATCACACCATTCAGATTTATCTGCTGGCAGATCAGAACACCATGAAATCATACAGCCAGAGGCAGAAGCAATGGATTTATCATGTTCAAGTGGTGAAACACAGCAAACTCAAATTGCTGATGAAGATTTGGAGTGCTTGGATTTATTTCATTCCAGTGGCACAGTACAGCAAGAAAAGATTCAACCAGAGCAAGAAAAGACAGATGAATTTTCATCATCTGTCAGCAAAGCAGAGGAATGGAAAGATGCAGGAATGCAGGCAGAACACCCTGAGCTGCAGTGCTCTATGGAGGAAAGAGAAAGACTGAAAAATTCCCAAGCAAACTCAGAATATGCAGATTTGTCATTCTCTGTTGGCACAGCAGAACCTCATAAAACAACACAGCTAGAGTTGAAAGAAGAGAGTTTGTTGCATTCACATGTCAAAACAAAGCCAACATGGGCTGCCCCACCAGAGTCTGAACATGCGAATGTCATGGATGCCATGGGCAAAGAACTGCACATGGATTTGTCCTCTTCTGCTAGTGAAGAAAAACAAAGTGCACAGCTGGAGGTCAAACAGGAGACAAGAAGCTATACATTACACCCAGAGGAAATAGTACAACTAAAATTGGAACAACCAGTGTTTTCAAGTCCTCATGGCATGGAAGAGCAACCAAATACATCCCCAGTGGAAGGGGAGTTCCCAGAGCTCTTCTATTCCTCTGGCAAAACAGAAAAACCTGATACTGCACAAGCAGGGTTCATGTCTTCTGATGTTTCGTATCCCACAGGAAAACCAGAGCAGTTGCAACCAGAACAACTGAGTTCAAAACATCCAGATTTGTCATACTCTCTTGGTGAAGCAGAGACTCGTGTAATAAAGCCAGTAGATTTATCATATTCCTATGGCAAGGCAGAGCAACCACAGACTGCCCAGCTGGAGCATCCAGAGATACCATATTTCATTGGTGAAACAAAGGGGAGCGGTGGGGTCCAACCACAACAGCCATGTGTTAGTCTGCAGTCCTCTGATGTTGAAACAGAGCAGCCAGAAAGACCTTCTGTAGCACATACCTTTGTCAGGACTGAGGAACAGGGAACTGCACAACCCAACTTCAAACAATCAGATTTATTAAGTCCTACTGACAAAGCAGAAGAGCGTGAAATGGCCCCACTGAGAGCAGGACATTCACAGAAGCGAGACACTGGTGCTCCTTCATCTCTAAGTGCTCAGCTGGAAACTGAACAACAAAATTTATCATTTTCCACTGAGGAAGCAGACAGCCACAAAATTCAACCTTATTCATCTCTTACTGAGCAAACGGTGTCTGTACCTTTGGGTGCTTCACACACTGTCTCTGAAAAAAGCCCTGAAGGAAGTCCAAAATCTTCACCTGTAACTGAAGGCTCACACCCCAAACATTTAGATATATCTTACCCCCACTGTAAACCAGAACACTCAGAAACTACCCTGCCTGAGCCAGGGTCCTTTTTTGCAAGAAAAGCAGAGAATACAGAAAGTCTACGTACAGAAAGTCTTCTGCCTGTAGCTGCAAAGCCAGAGGCTGAATGTGAAATTTTACCTGAAGCTGAGAGAGAACAGACTCCACATTACTTTCACACAGCTACACAATTAGAATCTGAACAATTAAATTTATCGTATTCTGCAGATAAAACAGAAACTCTAGAAAGTCAGGATTACTTGACTGTACCTTCAAAACCGCAGTCTGAACCTTCAGTTCCATTTTATTTGGCTGGTGAACCGTGCCAGCAAGACGTTCCACCCTATTCAAAACCAGTATCTGAATATCTGGATCCCACACGGTCCCTTGCTGAACAAGAAAATCAAAGTATGCAGCCACTTAATACCCAGCCCAAACAATCAGAGTATGAACATGTAATTCCACCACACAATGAAGAACAGTTGCAAAAAATTCAACTCAGTTCACCTGAAACAGCAAGCTTAAAGACAGTGCACTTGGAGAGTATGCCTCGAGTGCAAGACCAAGACAAGCCAGAATCTTGTTTGTTGGACACAATATATTTGTCTCCAGAACAACTAAGAAGTTCCCCCAAAATCACTACTGAGCAATATGAGCAAGAAATGCACCCTGATGTACAGACAGTGCCAAGGTCAGTGACCACAGAGTCAAAGGTGGCTGCTGTAGCAGAACAGCAAGCAGTGTCACCAGAGTCATTTATGCCTTTTCATAAATTACCTGGAAAGTCAGAACTTGAAAAGTCAGTATCAGCGGCTCTCACTGATGATGAAGAGAAACAAAATATCTCATTATCTTTAGCTGATGTAGCAGACATGCTTGGTAACAAAGTCTCAGGCATTTATTCTGAAGGAGAGCATAGACATGAAATGCAACAATGTTTTGAAGACCAAAAGCATACAAGCTTGGAGCATCCGGCAGTTGTTTCATCAGACCTTGTTCATGAAACTGTGACACACAAAACTCAGCATTATTCTGGGGAATGGGGCAGCCTTTCTTCAGCAGAGATTAAGCCCCTTAGCTCAAGTTCTGAAGAAAAGCAGAACCCAGATATTCCATCTTTTGGGCTGGCTAGCTGGCTGGTAGAAGAGGTGAAGGCTCGCTCAATTAGTCCAATAGGGGCTGCAGGTGTAGACACGCAAGGAATTCAGCTTACTCCAAATGAAACTTCTGATATTGGATCAAAACAATTCCCAGCTGGAAGCTGCACAGAATTTACAGTTCATGGGACTACAGAGACTGCAGGACATCCATTGAGAGTTTCTGAATCAGTGTCAAATAAATTTCCTCACATGAAGTCCTCAGACACCAGTCCTAGAACACAAAGGTATGATTTACCATCTCTGCTAGGAGATAGTCAAGGTCCAGAACGTTTTCTGGAGCATGAAACTTGTACTTTAAGTCCTAAAAAAATTGAAGCAATGCAACATCTGGAAACAGGCAAAATGTCTGAAGTGCCTGAACACTACCTGAGAGGCAAAGAGGAAGAAATGGAACATGCAAGTGCTGTTGAAGACAGTCAGCGTGTTCTGGAGACTATTGAACAAAAAGACCTATTTAATATAATTTCAGAAGGTTATGAAATACTCAATATTCATGCACCTACACATATTTCTTCTGTTGATCAAGAAGAAAGTAAACACATGCCTGATAAATTAGAATACCTGGAAACAAATCCTTCATTTAGAAGAAAAGTAGTTGAGGATGACCAGAGAACCCTAACTTCTGGAAGAACCACAGAAATTTCAGAAAGCTCAGTATTGGGAAAGACTGCAAGCCATGAACTAACAGAATTGGTCAAAAAGGATGATGTTGAGGAAATTGAAGAAACTCAACAGGAAAACCTGTTACCAGAAAACTATACCTATGCAAAATTGGATCCTAATAATGGTACTGCTGATATGGATTATTTTGAAAAATACACATTGATTGATGACAAATCCCCAATTAAGCCACAATTTGAAAGACGAATTTCATTGTCTCCTGTGACAGAAGACCCCAATGAATCTACGGAAGAAGCCAAAACTTTTAAAGAAAGTACAGAGGTAGATACTTTGGAAGAGTTTTCCTTACTTGAGGATGTGGATGAAGTCTTTTATGGTACCATAAAAGGCGAAAGCACAATGCAGTCCTATGCAGATGCTTCAAAACCTCTACCACTGCAAAAATCAATTGATTCTAGCACTAAAAGTGTTACAAATGAAGATGAATGGAAGTCACCAGGGACCCCACTCTTCGATTCAGAAGAAGGAGTGCTAGAACGATCTCTCTTGTTCCCTACCACTGTTGCTGCAGTTAACCCAGAGCTTTTAGAGGAGCCACCTGCTCTATCATTTTTATACAAGGACCTCTATGCAGAAGCAGTAGGAGAAAAGACAAAGGATGAGACTCCCTCTGATGAAGAAAGTGGCAATTCTAATGCTTCTTTCCCTAGTAGAAATTCAGACACAGATGATGGAACTGGAATATATTTTGAAAAATACATTCTTAAAGATGAAATTCCAAGTAAGGCCGTAGCACCTCAAAAAGATCAGATACCAGAAGATGAGTCCTTTAGCGGAGGAATTTTGGCTTGGAGTTCAGAGAATAAGCAGGGATCTTATGATGTTCAATATGTCAAAACTGAGGTTCTGTCAGAAAGAGGTGTTACGGATAGAGACAAATTCCAGGCTGACAGCAACATTCAAGCAACAATTTGCAGGCCAATGCATGCCATTCCTTTTGGAAACAGATCAGCTCTTTTAGGTGCAGAAACTGATATCACTGAACAAAGGGAAGAAGAAAACGTACCAGTAGAAAGAACTGAAGAGTTGCCAGAGCAGTCAAGTCAACAAGGATACAGTCATCAAGTGGATTATCAGGGAGCTGCATATCAAGAAGCTACTGCTAAGGAGGAAGAATGGCAAGATATAACAGCAGTTCCTCAAATGGAAAAGTACGTTCCATATGTCGGGGCTCCCACTGAAGACAGAGTAGATGATCGGTTTACTCAGGAACATCTGTCCTGTGTTCCTACCACTCAGCAAACAGAGAATCCAGACTTGCAAAGAGAGGAGCAGCACCATGAGGTTTATGAAGATTTTGCTGAGTCAATGGACTATGATGTGATTACACAAGAAGAGCTTTTGCAAGATGAAATATCATCTCAATTTACACACGAGGAGCTATTATTTGAAGACAGGGACTCCTTTGATCATGCTGCTGATAGTTATGAATTTGTTAATGAGCCAGAACAAAGAACTCCTGTTGAGCTTGAAGATTCAGGCTTTGTGGTGATGTATCCTGAAAAATCAGCAACAAACATTCCTCAAGTTGAGAGCCCACAAAGAGAACTGAAGAAAACACAAGTAGATACTTACTGTTACCACTGCAAATGCCCAATATCTGCTATTGACAAGCTTTTTGGAGAGCATAAAGACCATGAAGTCACAACACTAGATGATGCTGCAACCAAGATGAAGGTAAGAATTAATATGGGCAAAAAAGTAGCTACTAAGGCTAATTTCTCCAGCGCTCTTGTGTTGTCAAGAGAAGAGGCCTCAAAGAGCAGTCCAGAAACTAAGATGCAGTATCTATTAAATAAAAACTATTCCTACACACCTTTTGGAGATCTTGAAGGGAGACTACCTTATTAAGGTATTCTCTGGAGTCCTAGACTTGCTAAGCTGATATTTTAATTCATTCAGAAGTTTGAATGGCCTTGTTTATATGTAGTTGTTACCAGACGTTTCATTTTACAGTCGTATCTGTTTGTTCTGGTTTTGATATGTAGGGAGAGAAGTGGGAAGAATATTGTTTCTATGAAAATAAAACTTGAGTAACAGCAGCTCACTTCACTTGACAAGGTACAAAAGCCTCCATATGTGGAGACCAGTATCATCATATAGTGTTCCCTGTCCCACTTGGTTGCTTGGAGATGTTAGACAAATCAACCTACGCATTTTTGTTGAAGTGCCAATCCTATTTTCTGTTTCATTCAATTTCATCTGCAAAATGGCCTTAAATTGGAGAGGGATGTTTTACAAGGGCATGTTAGTAACAGGACAAGGGGCAGTGTCTTTAAACTGAAAGGGAGCAGGTTTATATTAGACATTAGGGAAAATAAATACTTCCCAGTGAGGATGATGTGACAGTGGAACAAGTTGTCCAGAGAGGTTGTGGATGCTCCACCCCTGGAAATGTTCAAGGACAGGCTGGGTGGGGCTCTGAGCAACCTGGTCTAATGGAAGGTGTCCCTGCCCATGGCAAGGAAATAGGAACTAAATGGTCTTTAAAGTCCCTTCCAACCCA
>VWYP01023524.1:0-37107 GCA_013400435.1 Pycnonotus jocosus | reverse complement strand
TTTTTTTTTTTTTTTTGGCACTTGTTCATTTGACAGGAATACAGATTTCTTGTAATTTTACTGAAATTCCAGAAGGGCTAGTATTGGTGGTATTTTTGTTACCTGTATATTACCTCATATGTAGAAGACAGAAATCAAAAGTAGGAGGAGTCAATGTGACAGTTTCACATATCAGTATTTGCAAACTATCTCCATGGAGCTCAGATGTAGAGTTGTTTTTTATATATGGCCATTCATGCTTGACTTAGCAGTGATAACAAGGCACGAGTAAGTCAGCAAAAAAGTCACAGATCCCAGCCACCCCTCAAGTGTACCCACATTACAGCGAGTCAGGTTAAGCTGCAAATAAACATCCCATGACATCACTCCCTGGCTGTGGAGCATGGATATGAAGCCAGTATTAAATCTGGCTGCAGCACAGGCCTGGCTTCACATGATTGCTAATACTCAGGGCTCAGGTTACTTTGAGACTGCATTTGTATGTCTCTTGTTACTTGTGTATAATTACTTAGAAAACATTAAGATAGCAAAATGCTTGTTGCATAATTTTAAGATTTTTAATTTATTATTATGATTATTGTTGCATGAAAACTGTGAGAACATAGCTTCACAGTAAATTAAATGAGCTGTGGATGGCATCTGCCAGATTTTACAGTTCATCCTGACAAACAGAAATTTGTTTCCAAATTTTGATGATTTGCCCTAAATATTTTTAAAGGGAACTTTCAATTGTATTGTCCAATGTGTCATTTGTAATTAATGTAAAATCATGCATTTTTTTCTACAGATCTAGCTGTAAATTTTTACCATAATAAGAAGCTGTTACAAAGAAAGATAACCTTCCTTTTAGATTTAAGCCATTGAATTAAAACTAAACATTTTTCTAAATTATGAATTGCACCGGAGAAGTTGAACAACTTATTTTCATAAAAGATCAAGAAGCACTAAGAAAAAGTTCTGAGTTGTCTCTGATGTCTGCTGTGCCTTGGACTGCTTTTGTTTCCACATAACTCAACCAGTGATTTTGATGACTTCTTGTTTATAGGAGTTATATATATATGTATACAGATACACATACATAAAGGTATACCTATTTATCTATATATCAATCTATATAGAGACAGATACCTATCTTTAAAATTCTAATTTAAAAAACTATGACATGGTATAATCTATTACCCTCACAGCTCCCTTTGTTACCTTCCTTTTTATGGGCTTGTTCCTGTGATCTCTCAAGGACACTTGTGAGGCTCTGAGTACCTTCACTCTCTGGCAAAGCTGCACTGGAATTCATAACATTCAACAGCTTGTATGGACACAGCACCTTATCAAACTGAACTCACTTGTTCTGGTTTGGAAACAGTTCTGTGATGACTGTTCCAGTTGCTATTTCTGTGCTTGTCTTTGCAGCCAGGGTGATACTTGAACTTACTTAGCAATTGTTCCAATGGTGGCTTATGGGAAAAGGAAAATATTCACCTAAAATAAATTCTGTTTAAAAAGTTTATAAAATAACCTGCCTAAGTTACTGAAACATTTTAAATTTCAGGATCAGTTAAGTAAATTGCTAGCAGCACTGGAAGAAAAGTCAATGAAGATTGAAGCGTTTGTGAGTGATATTGAATTGCGATTTAACTCAGTTGAGGTAAGTCCAGTGTTTTATCACATCAGTTTCCTTCCCTTCTACAAGATAACCTCTAAGATATGCTTGTCTTGTTGTGCAGCATCATTGCTTCCACTAAAATGGGCTGCTTCTCCAGTCCTCAAATCGACTTCTCTGGAAGTTCACTGGAAGGTGTTAACTTTGGAGGAAGATAAAGATTGCTTTTTTGCACATTACTGCAAAGTGGAATATGTAACTGTCAAACACTGAAGGAAAAAGTTCCCTTAATTTTGTTTATGCCTATAAAAACCTCACACTATATATTTGTTTAGAATCCCATGTAAAGTAACTAAATTAGGTGGCCAGTATCTTAAGTTCTATTGCCCAAGTTCTTAAGCCTTGAGAACTGTATTAACTCCAGTTGTAAGTATGCATTTTAATCTATTTTTTTGGTCAGACTTCCTATCTCAGTGATGAAATATTAAAGTTTCATTTTAAAACCTAACAATAAAAAAAAAAAAAAGAAGCTGTTGTTGAAATCTATTGTGTGCTCTCTAAGGTGTGAAAAACCAGAGTTGTTTGGAAGATAAACAATTTTAAAAAACCCCAAAACACTGGAAGATGGATGGTTGTTATGTAGGTATGGGGGGAAAGNAACATGCCAGAATAAATCTGGTGGACGGCTCGTGTATGGGTAATTGAGAATTTCTGTATATTCATTAAATATTGTCATTTTGTTCTGCAGGAAAACTGTAAGAAAAATGCAGACTTATTGGAAAAGCAGAATGAAGAGATGCTTAAGAAAGTGGTAGCACAATATGATGAGAAATCAGAGAACTTCGAGGAAGTGAAGAAGATGAAAATGGAGTACCTGTATGAGCAGATGATAAATTTCCAGCAAACTGTTGATTCAGCAAAGGAAACTTTGGAGACAACAGTAAAAGAAACAGATGAAGTGGATGGATTTGTTTTCCTAAATGTAAGTAGAATTGGCTTTCGTGCTGTAGCTTTTATGATATTAGTTAGGAAAGGACTTCTGTACCTAGGGCCTCAATTAATTTTTTTTTTTTTTTTTTAAAGATAGCTAAATTGTGATAGCTCAGCTATTCCACTCTGAAACTGCTGGATCATTTGGTTTTGATGTGGGAATTCTCAGAGAGAACCGTAGAGAGGATGCACAGGACAAAAATGTGACTTATGCTACTAAAATTATTCTGTTCATTTTTTAAGAAGGTGAAAAGACAGCTTGATAATATATCTAGAATTAATAACTGAGAAGTGAGAGATGTTAGAGTATTTAGGTATTTTACCATATGAAAAATAAAATACATGTTATGTATAATAATAAACAACAAGAAAGTGATCTTTGAAACAAGAAAACGTAATTGAAAAGTAAAACGGTTTCTGGGCTGTAGGGGTTTTGTTGTTGTTATTTTGGGGTGGTTTTTAATGAGCAGATGGACAGTATTTATGCACTCAAATTACTGAGGCTGTGATAAATAATTACTGTTGAAAAACAGTGAGGGGCTCTGTTGGTTGCTGGCTGGGGTGAAACCTCGACAGTGAGGCTGAGGGTTGTGCATGTGATGTGGGTGTCTAATGGTCCTTCCTGGGTGTTAAAAATATCTCCAGTGAATCTGCAGGACTGGACCTACTAGTTCATACAGCCATTAGTCTTAAACTTTGTTCAGAGGGTGTTGCTGGTCCTCCAATACTGTTCTTGTGCTGCAAGACTTGTCCTTAAGTAAGCCTCAGTACTTTCTTCTCTCCACAAGTCTGTTACCAGTCTCAAAGAGGATGGACTTTCTGGAATAATAATCTCCCCCCATTATGGAATTAGCATGTGGCCTGGAAGTAGCAGATAAACTACCTTGAAATGCCAGAAATACAAAGGCCAAACCTCTGTCTAAAGACTGATCATTCAAGCAAAATAAACCAGCTTTTGAAATACAAGTGTCCATCCCATATATGCCCCAACAGCTACAGAAATGATGGACCTATTATTATAGGCATTACAGAAATGATGGACCCTATATTTAGCTTTCTTCTCTGCTCTGTGCCACACTATATTGTAGTATCCTGTAACCAAGTGAATGTCATGGTAGCTTGGCTATTTTGGGGTGAATGAAAAATCTAGATTATTTTCCTGATTTTGTGAGGATCAGTGCTTTGGCAAAAAGATAGTTTTGTAATCTTTAATTCTTTTGTGGGGATGTGAAAATTACTGGATTTCCCTGATCTGTTCTATTAGTGATAAAGGACAGGAACTTTTTTGTTCACAGGCCAGGAAATATTAGGTGAAGATTCCTGGGGCATGGGACAAACTCTCACTCTATAACTACAAATCTCGCATGGCTTCTAGTAATAAGAAGTTATGAAGGACATTTTAACCAGAATTTGGATTTAACTATTCTTAATGTGCAAGTGATTTCTTTCTCTAAAAGTCCTGGTTTAAGAAAGTATTTGATTATGCTCTGAATTTAAATGCAGATATTGATACTGACCCCTCAAGGATCTAAAATGAGATTTATACTCTAATATCCTGCTGAGCTAGAGCTTTGAAATTAAATATTTCTAAGGAAACAAATTCTCTGCTGGTGTGAATGAGTAGCATTCCACACAACCTTAAGTCAATAAAGCTGTGTGGTTTATGTCTGTGGAGAGCAGAAAGACTGTTAGATGATCATGACTGGCTTTTTAACATGTGGGGATTTTGAAAACTGTTAACACATTTTTTCCCTTCTCTAGTCATCTAAAGAATTGAATAAAAGGTACATGAAGTATGGGTTAACTGCACTGTAGTGAGTACTAGGCCTAGCATGCCAGATGCTTCATTTAGTGTTTGTGAGCTTTGAAAACACACTGCTAGTAATCAGAGCTACTTTATAAACCTTGCTAATAATTAAATTTAGGAAAGTGGTTTTATACTTATTGCTGTAACTGACTGGTTTTGAAGTGTTTTGCACATGTTCTGTAATACATTAATTAAACAAATAGCACATTAAAACATCAGCTCTATTTTACATCTCTACACAGACATTTTTGAACAGATGCTCCTTGTAGTTATTACTATACGTACATACACAACAACCATTGTGACCTTTTAGACTGACAAGACATACCACTGATATGTTTCTTTTTTCACTAGTCTGGTTCTGTATCACTTAGTCTCTGAAAGGTTATAACAAAGCCACACAGGTAGTTTGACTGTGTTTCTGAACATAACTCCAGAAAAATGAGATTAAGTAGATTTCAAATCCTGTCTAGGAGGCTACAAGCTGATGTTTTCATGTGGCTTTCCATCAGCACTGCCTGATTCAGGGTGTTTCAGAGGGCTGGTGCCCCATCATAACTGCAGCATGGTCTGCCTGTGCACACCAGTAAATGCATACAATCACAAACAGTTCTCTGCCATGTGGGATTTTCTCAGGGGAGTTGTTGAGTCCCATCCTTTATGAGAGAAGTGTTCAACCACATATTCCACATATTCAAGCCCATATTCCCCCCCCAAATTTTCTAGGGTGGAGAGAAGGCATTCAGAGCAGTTGGCTGCAGGCTTCTCCCGTGCAAGCCCCCAAACCTGCACTGCCCAGCCCACCCCCCCTGACTTTCCCCAGAGGGTTTGGGCGCTGTGCAGTGCATATCAAACACCCCCTTGTCAGCACTGCCTCAGCCATCACAGGGCTATGTGTGCTGACATGGGCTGGGGTATGACAGTGACACCAGGGTTTCAGTTTGCAGTCAGGTTACAACCCCAGGAGAGCGATCTGAAGAGAATGTGCCAAACACCCCTTCAAGGTTTCTATTAATCTCCAGAATTAGAACTGTAAATCTGGACTCACCTGTTGCAAGTGAAACCATCTGGCCATGTATCTGCATTTGGTTTATTGCATGAGATTAGAGCAGGTAAAACAGGACAAAACAATTTTCCAAAGCTTTCTGGTCACTTGATCTTTACGTTTTACTTACAGATAAAAGTTTATTCTGTTTGGTGCATGGGCTTGGTTATTACTTCCGTTTGATAATACCTGTCTACCTAAAATAGGTTAAGAACAAGTCTATTTAACAATGCATGTTTTTCCAAATAAAATGTATTTTACATTTGTTGTGCTTTGTTAAGATTATGCATATTTAACTATTTCAGTGACTGAAAAAAATGAAGAGGAAAATATAAAATTCAGATACCTTGAAAAAACAATTTCCTCCATTTTCTTCTATCCCAGGGTTGAAAGTGCTTGGGGTTTTTTCTTATAATGAACCCAGCAAGTACAGGCTAATTAAGTGGAATCTATCTTCCCTCTCATGTTTTTTGGCTTGCCACAAGCAGCTGCTTTACATTACATCTCTGGAGTCAGCTGCTGTAGTTAGCTCTAAGGTTTGTAACCTTTAAAGGTGCTGCATTAGCAAGCCCAAACCCCTGTGTTCTTGAGAGTCTTGCTGAGAATTTCCACATCTTCACATTCTCATGGATTAAGTGTAAACAGACCCTGCTCACTCTCACTATGCTCCTGATTCGAAACTGCAGTATGGCCTAAATGTTCAAAATCAGGGAAACAGCTTCTCCTTGCATGCTGTCCTCAAGTTCCCAGGACGTATTCAGAGAAGCGTATGTCACTTGGTCTTTGCTTGTGGCCTTTGGAAAACTATGCAATACCACAAAGGATTCATATGGACAGATATGTGTTTTCTTCCAATTAGGTTACTTTCTGCAATGGATACCACTCTCTCTTTAGAGAAGGTGCCCAGTGCTTTTTCACTGTTTGAGCACTATGCAGACAGTCCAGGACAGAGCAATCAACACGCTGTACAACACGTGGCTGGTAAGAAACTCTGGATATTGTCTTCACAAAAGCTAACATTTTGGAAATACTTTGGAAATTTCAGGAAGCTAAAAATAGAATCTATTTGAGAAGTGTAGATTTGCAAACCATGTAATTAGCAATCAGAGTTGAATGTAAAATGAAGTTTAATTGTGCACAAATGTTTGGCTTATAGTAGGTACAGTAAGATGAGCAAGAGGGAGAAGTGCTAAATTGGAGGATTCTTGCATCATTTCAGACATCTGTACCTCAGACAAACTGAAGGTCTCGATCTGTAAATCTCCCAGGGCTAAAGAAGTTGCTTTTCCTTGCATGCAGATATAGAAGAAGCAATCAAAGGGTCTCTTGAGCTCTCTTCCTCTGAGGGTGGCAGCTCCAGAATGCTTGGTGTGGGAATGAGAGCAGGGGGCTGGTTGATGACTGAGGTCCCTGGACTTGTCACAGGAGAATGGAGGCATCTGAAATTCCCAAGGGATGTGAAGGGAAAGTGGTTAATTGTAGCTAGAAACAGCCTCTCCCTGGGAGGGTAGTAGTGCAAATTGGATATGAGAAAGGGGTTTACTTATCTCTGTCTGATATTTCACATCCTTTAAAAAGCCCGGCTGGGCTTTCTGCTCTGCCTGTATATATACGTGTATTATCTAGATCTGGACAGCTGTCAACAAAGATCTTGTCAGCACCATTTTGTGGATTCATTTTCTTCATAAGGGGACCTTACTCCAGGGTTTCTTTTTCTAGACAACAGTGGTTTAGGGATCTTCCATCTCATTGTCATGCTTTGTGGCCTCCCAGTTGTTGTCACATGCTCCACTGCCATCACAGTCACTCCATGGGTTTTGAAGGGAAGCCCCTTTCTCATGTTTGGTCCCCGAGCACTGAAACTAGAGCATTAGATTCCCTAAGGTGCTTTGTTCACTGGCTAGATTTTCAAGAATAATGGGACACTGGAGAAGTGCCCACCTTGTGCAGGCTCTCTGGTGTCCAATAAGGGCTGAGTGCCCTTAGCAGTGTCAGTGTGGAGAGATTGTCTCTCTCCTCCACACCACTGCTTTTATTAGACTTAGAGGAACTCAGATATGTCTGAGATGTTAATGTCCTTGTCAGATGTGTATGAATTTGCCTGTGGCATTTGAAGCTTCTCAGGTGAAGCTGGACAGGCGTTTGTGCATGCAGCATTATCGCAGTGTCTTTTTTTAGGAAGCCAGATAAAAGGACCATTTTTGCAACTCACTCTGCCAGTTAACTTGCTGGTGTAAATGTGCTATGTGTCTTGGCCTAGTTCCTAAACTTCCTCTTGCAGTCCCATGGGTGCAACTGTTCATTCCTCCTGGGCTGCTGCCTACTGGCAAGGTCATACAGGAGGACAGAGCCATGCATTTCTTTTTCCCACAAGCCACTCCAACATTTATTTCCCTATATTGCTGAAGTCTGCTTTCTGGGTTAGTTTGCATTAGCTACTGTGTTTGCTGGCTCCAGACCAGTTTGCTTTGACAAACTGCAAATGAATAATTGTTCACTAGTAAGTGATCTTCAAAGCTCCTTATCCTTTATGCTTACTTAATCTCTAATATACCTAGTTTTCTGTCTTCACTTTTACTGCAAAGTATTTCAACTGCTATCACGATTTTTACTTTGGCAAGCAGTAGACAAAAAATTTGGTGTGTTTTTTCTTATTTATTTGATAGTTTCTTTTTTCAAGGTTACAACCTTCCTGAAGGAAAATAGTTGCATGTATACTGCACTGATTTGGAATTAAATGGCTTGAGTACATAATTTATCACATACCACGGAACATTTTCAGACACTTGGAGTTTATTTGACTGAAGCCATATGATGAAATGCATATGAATGTGCCAGGTTTCTTCAATCCATGTATTTTCCTTCAGAAAGAATCGTGTTTTACTGAACAATTTCATAGAACATTATTTTCACCACTTCAGATACATCTTTCCTTCAAAATGCCCTCCATTTCCAAATTTTCCATATCCCCTAATGAAAAGCCCTTTTCCCTCAAATTCTTCCTCCTTTCATGTAACCCATTTCCACTCATTGATGCATTAGCATAAAAATCCCTTGCAGCATGCCGTTGAGCATAATGGAGGTTCTGCCTGGGAATAAAAGAGTGGGAATAATTAAAAAATAATTATTTCCAAAGCCCACTGCAAGTCCTGGCCTTTCATGCTGGAAGGTGAGGACCTTTGCTGATTGTTTCCAGTAGAGAGACAGAGGAATGCATCTGCTCTTCTTCTTCAAGTACACAATGTTGAGGAAATATTGTTTCTCATTACATCAGAAGACTCATGGATTACTGTGGAGATTGCATAGCATGACAGAAAACTTCCTTACACCACAGGACTTCAATGAAAACTTAACTGATGAGAACATATGCCACTGTTCTGCTGAAAAATGTCATTTAGTCAAACTCAGTGCCAATACCTAATTTTTTAAAATTAAAATTCACTTTAAAAGGGACCACTTAAAAGAGGACAATGCACAAACGTTCTGTTTCCAAAGAAAATAGTTCAGCTTCTTGTTTTGAAATTGCTTCCTGTCAAATTGTTTCATGTTATGCGAAAGGAAATTAGAAATCAAATGTTTCTCAATGTTGCTGAACTGAATTTTGATCTATAATCTTTTTTCAGAAGTTTCATTCAGTAAACTAGCTTCTGTTCAGATCTGGCATAATAATAAATCTTGCAACTGTGGGGTTTCTGTGATCAAAAATAGTGGTTTCTAGGCAACTTCATGGAAAAAAAATGGTTTCCCCCCATGTCCACTGAAAGGAAGTATTTTCCTAAAGATGATAAATTTCTTAATTGCCAACTCTAGATGCAGTCAAAAGAAAAAATGAGGATTGTTTTTAGCAATAAGAAGGATAATTTTTTTTTTCAATGGGAAGCAGATGTAATGCTACTGTACTGGTAGCTCTCTGTATAAATCATAAGGAAACAGCCAGCATCTGCATTTGCCTTGTTCATGCCACAGGGGATCATCATCATTACTGTGGAGATAACTGAAAAGAAAGCTAAAGCTTTCTGCTGAGATTCTAAGAGAATTCATGAAATATGGAAATTTACTGGGTGAAGAAATAGAACTATATATTTTCGTTCCCTGCAATCACTTTAACAATTATAATCTTTTGGGGCTTTTTGCTTCTTTCTTTCCCCTCCCTCTCTTCTATGACATAATCACAGAGGCGAACAATATCTCATCTGGGGCTGGATCTGTGTCAATCAGGAGACAAAAGTTTGTGTGAAAGCTGGGGAGCCTTGGAAATCTTTGAAGCACTTTGTGGGGAATGATCCTGGTAGCCCCAGGTGCTTTGGCAGAGTTCAGGTCCACCTGCAAACCAAGAATTCTCAGTCCCCTGGGTCTGTGTGGAAATAATGACCGTGGCAGGAAGCGGTGCCAAGCTGTGTGTGTGCACCCAGGGGTGGATCCAGGAGTGCAGGGAGCCTCTGCTCCCTGGTGCATTTAGAGTCTTCTCTGCCTGAAGCACACCCTGCTGCTGTCAGCAGCACTGGCACACTGCAGGAATCCTCTCCTGGCTGGGCAGGTCTTTCCCCCTGCCCACGTTTCCAGGATCAGTACACAAATCTCTCTGCAGGAGGGTGTAGGCACACACTGTGTGCTGGGTTGGGTGGTCTGAGTACTAGGACTGCATCTTATTTTGTCCAGACTTGTGAGGGAAATGGGGGGCTTCCAACGCTGAGCTGATCCTTTTTTCTGTTCCCAGTTTATGAGGATCTGTTGTTTTAAGACTGCACCAGTATTCTGCGTAGAGTGTTTCCAGCAGTATTTCCTGCTGTACTTGCTCTGTACAAATAAGCAACCTGAAAATAAGCAATTGTGTTGACTCATGAATTTGTGGGTGATTTGGCGAGAACACAGGGGCATGTATAACAATGGGAGCCTTTCCTCTCAGTCCCACAGACACCGACTGTCATACCTCAGGAGCCAAACTCAGCCACCAGCACCTCCATTGCTGTCTACTGGGCTGTGAACGACGGGGACACCATCGACTGCTTCCAGGTCCACTGTATGGAGGAGCTGCAGCCCAGCAAAGATGCAGGGGGTGTGTAAGATCTTGCCCTTTCTGCCCTGCCCTGGGGTGAGCAGATGGGAGGATGAGCTGCAGGGGAGTGCCCAGGACATGGGAAGGAGAATGGCTGTGACAACATCATGTATAGAACTAAAGACAGCCAGTAGTGGGGAAGATCATGAGGAAGATGCTGTTTCTTCTCCTCCCCTTTGTCCCCACAAATGCAATATAATGTTGGGGTCTGTAAAGTCAAGGGCAGTTGTTTTCACCTGTTTGCAGTGCCTTTTCATGAAGAGGCCTGACCATAAAGAGGATGCATTCATGCTGCCTTGTTCTTACTCATGGAGATTGCAGACAGGGCTCCCAAGGGGACAGGTTTCATTATGTTTTTAGGACCCTGCATCTGCTTCAGAAATATGTCCCCATTGAAAAAGCATTAGGAAAAGGTAGTCAGTATTTCCACATGTAGACAAAGATTTTTTTCAAATGTTAAAAATTGAAATTTAATAAAGGGTATTGAAATGCTCATTGGTTAAAGAGCTCAAAGTAGAACATAAAGTCACCTCCAGGCTCTACACAAATCCATGTATGCATATATGTGCAGGCTAAAGGATATTAAGGGCTTTTTGTAGTATGTAATTTATAGCTAAGTGCTATATAGTTCGTTATGAGGAATTGTTGTTATGGAGTGGTGACACCTGGGTTGGTAACTGCTGGTTGCAAATCCCAAACTTGCAGTACAGTAGGACTGATGGCAATAATCTCCACTTGCCATGAATGGCATTTCTGTACTCTCAACTCAAGGGCACGTCAAAAACTTTCTGCCAGAGTGAAACATGGAGATCTTAGCCAGTAACAATTCCTGGATTTTTTTTTTAATTGACTGTTTTTAATATGTTATTTGAGAGGCAAAGTTGTAAGCCCTACCAGTGCAACCCTGAGTGTGAGGCCCTGTGCATGTGTTTGTTCTCCTAGCCTTAGTGGAAGAGTACAGAGTGACAGTGAAAGAGAGCCACTGTGTTCTGGAGGACCTGGAGCCAGATCGCCGCTACAGTGTGTGGGTCATGGCTGTGAATGGCACAGGCTGCAGCTTACCCAGTGAAAAAGCCATTTTTAAAACAGGTATGTACATTTTTTTGTCATTTGATTATTACAAGTTTCAGGTCCTTAGAGCAATTTAGCCCACAGTGTTACTGACACAGAAGAAACTGCTTCGTTTAGCTCATCTGGCAGATAGCAGCTAGTTCAGATCATTCCCCTGTTTGCTAAGAGACAGTGGCATAATTGTTCCTGAGAGGAAACTTGAAGGCATTCAAGTTTAAGATGTTTCCAGCGTTGGGCCACATGGCTGTGGCATCAGGGCAGCACAGTATGTATTTATCCTCTGAGTGTGTTACAGTGCTCCATGAAAGCTCTGGGAAAGCCACCTGGCTGCCCCGTGCTGCTGTTCCCTCTCCTGCCCAGGGTGGAGAAAGATGGCTGCATGTTTTGCCTCTCTCCTATCCATCTGAGCATAATACATCCATGTTGTATTGATTTAAGATATTAATTTTTCAGGGGAAAGGCTGCTTTACTGAGCTTACATGCTGTGTCTTGCTCGGTGGGACACAAATCTCAGGTGTGCCTGAGAGGCTCTGCTGTTGTCCAAGTAGCATAAATTGAGATGAGTAACTAGATGAGTGTTGCTTATGAGCTTCATTCAACTGATTCATTTTTCTGAGCATTAATTTCTTTAATAGTTTGTATTGACAAAACTATTGCTTCTTGAATTACAAGCAAGTACAAGCATCCTTGTGTTTGAGGCCCTCCTGTCAATTTTTTCAGTGCTACGGGATAAAAACTATTATTCCATTGCTACAGTCACAAATACAGAATATATAACAATTTCATAGTAAAAAATTCTGTACCACACTGAGTTTCTTGTTGAAATCACTTGGCAGCAGCCACAGCTTCAAGATTTTTGCTTAATCTACTAGACTTCAAATCTGTTGATAATTGTCCCTGATACTTCATTTGTGATTTATATTTTAACAAAGGTTATTTTCCAGAGAAATCAAAGAGGAAAATCAAAATTTTGGCCTCAGTAATGCAACTGTGAACATGGTGCAGACCTTCTGCCAAATGCAGAAATAATTCTGAGTTATTGCTAGCTAATAAATCGTAATTTTAAAAGGGGGTTTCACCTTTCTGAAACTGTTATTTTTAAGAAATCTCATTGTCTTTTGGTGTCAGGCTCATCATACTTTTTCATAAAAATTGAATCCTTCTAAGAAAAGTTAATTTATATGAGTCTTTAATGGCTTCCTTCAGTCTGTTTCTTTAAGAAAACAAATAAACTGGGTAAAATGTGGGCTTATTAAACACCTTCTCTCAAAGCTCAGTTGAACTCCCTTTGGAGTGCATAAGACCCAGATGGACTTTTGGGGACTCTGCTGAGGACTGGCTGATTGCAAAATTGCTGCATCTCTTCAACACTGAAGGCAGAAAGATTAGCACCAGTAGTGGAAGCCAGTTCTTCAGTGGGAGTCCAGCTGCTTGGATATAAAGATAAAATATTTCAGTTCTTCAAGTAGCCAATGAACTCAGAAGCAAGAATGCAGTTTATTTTTTAGTATTTCAGTTTAAAAGTTCACACATACAAGAAAATAATTTGCTGGTATGTGCAGTTATAGGACCATACACCTTAGTTGCTGAACAAAGCTGAAACTCTTCCGGTTGTTGGGAATGCCCACAAAATTTCTCTGTTGGCAGTGCAGCCGTGGAGGTGTCAGTGTAGCCTGGAGAGTTGTGGGGAGTGCAGGTAGATGCTGCTGTGGCATCCCTTCACGACCCCCTGACTCACACATCTCCACCTCCCAGACTCACAGCGTGTCCCTCTTTCTGCTGAGGAACATTCTGTTTCCAAACAGTGTTTTCTGTGAGGGTATGATGCTGCAGGCAGGAAGTATCCCTCTAGCCCCCCTGATCCCTCTACCACAACTGATCTCCTGGTGATCTGTCCTTGCAGTCCTAAAGACACAGAAGTGAACACACCTTCTACTGTTGCTCAAAACCTGAGTGGTTCTCACCCTGTTGGCTTTCCGCCTCTTATAAATCACTTACATGAGTTTCAGAATATTACAATGAAATTAGATTATGTATTCTAGCTGCAGTTAATTTGTTAAAAAAAAATCTCATAAGCACAGCAACAGCTTTTTCTGGTATGCTCACTTCAGCTACTCCTTAGACAGATATTTTCAAATTACAGTAAAAAAAGCTTAGTGTCTTGTGACATACTGTTTACAGATACACAGATGTAGGTATGTGTGTAAGCTGCTGAATGCAAGTGTTAGGGGATTCAGCTATTAATTTTTCATTGTTTAGCAAGGGTGCCTTTAGAAACAGAAGAGAATTAAGGAACTATTGCTAAAGAAGATATAAAGAGGTATTGCCAGATGATGCTCTATCCCACAAATTCATTGTTCTGCTGAATACGTACATTTAGTTCATGTCGTAAAACAAAGTAAATCTTAACCTGAACTGCTAACCTCTTGATTTTCACTAAACCAAGAAACTGTTAAATACTTGTGGATGTTTTTCTTTCCATTTCTAGTAAAAACAAATAATTAAAAAAAACCCAACAGAATGCATCTGGAATGTTTCCTGTAGTTCTATTAGATTATCTTGTCATAAAATCATCTAATCCCTACTTTTGTTTTAGGCTTCCTATTTGGTACCCCAAAAGTAAAATTAATTTTTATGACTTCTAAATTTTTTTTTTTTTTTAAATTATTGCCCTTTCTTTTAGGATTGGCCTTAGGACTGTTGATGTAAGTTTCACAACAGGTCGTAAGGTGTTTTCTCTTGCTATTTCCCAGAATGAGAAAAAGCAAGAGAATACAACTGATTCGTTTTCAGCCCACAGTGTTGAATGTGCAGTTTCACACAATAGCTTTTGATTACTTGCAGCTAGTGCATTATTTTACATTCTGTTTTCTGTGTTGCAGTTGGGCCTGTAGCTCTTAAACAGAATCTCTAAAAAGGAGAAATTACAGGACCGAATTTAAGCGTTGCAAAAATAACCAGGACATAATTAAACAGAAAGTCAGCAAAGTCTCCCTCTCATTTTTGCAGCAGCACATTTGTTTCTGATGCAGTTCATGCAGGGGCGGCTGAGGACAGGATTGAGGTGATGCACAGAGCTGCAGGCAGTGCTGCCTCGGTGCTCTGCTCCTTGCAGATTGGCAGAAATGAGGAAACATTGCTTGAGGAAACATAAAAATTTACCGTTCTAAGGATGTGACAAATGCACAACTATTCACAATGGCTTTCCCAGCATGTTTTTATTGTTTGTTTACCCTGTTAATGCACCCCTCTGCCATTCAAATACAAACAAGCAGAAGAACACCGCTGGATGGGTAAAAATTTATCGCGTGGGTTTTCAGGAGGGTGTCTGTTCCTTCCCCTGCAAAGATGCCCCTCCGGCACCCTCCTGGCAGCACAGCTAACGTGTCCTTGTGTCCCCAGCGCCCGCCGTGCCCACTATCAGGGCCGAGGACTGCACCGTGTGTTGGGACACAGCCACTGTCCGCTGGCGTGCCGAATCCCTGTCGGCCGAGTCCTTTATCCTGGAATACTGCCGGCAGCACTCTCTGGAAGGAGAAGGTCTCAGGTCAGTGCCGCGCCCACGAAAGCGCCTTGGTCAGATCAGGCAGCGCTGGTGACCGTCCCCAGGACCGCGGCTCATTACGCAAGAGATTATTCTGCCTGCAGCCACGCAAGGAGCAAATCTGCTTCTGTGTGCCGAGGAATTTAAGGGGCAGGCACTAATCTGTGAGATTAGGCCGAGACATAAAAATACTTCCTTTTTATTCTGCTTAACCGGACAATCCCTTTCATTCGGGGCTAAAACCGTGTCTGCAATCAGCCAGCAGTTTCGGGGCTGTGCCGGGCAGGGAAGCAATCGCTGCCCCGGGGCAAGGCAGGGCAGGGCAGCTCCACGGGGAGGGGAGCGATGGAGGAGCATGGCCTGGTTTGCTCCTCGCTTTGTGGAGAACAAGACAGCGGTCGTCTCTGTCCACAGCAAGGGTGATAGGGGTGTCTCAGTAATGTTGGTGACTCGTCTGTGCTGTCTGGACCGGCAGAGGCCTCTCAGTGCATAGCTGAGCTCAGTGCTGCCTGGCTCTGCAGGCGTGACACAGGGCTCCAAGAGTAGCTTTGAAATTCAGAATGGTGATTGTTTATGCCAGACCCTCTGTGGTTTCCCCTGTGCTGCATAGAGGAGAGGATGAGGAGGGATGTTGGCATGCCCGAGCCGTGTAATTGTGTGCTGTGCTGAAATACAGAGAACGTTGTTGCAGAATCATAGAATCTCAGAATAGCCTCGGTTGAAAGAGACCTTAAAGATCATCTAGTTCCAGCCCTTTAGCTGTAGGCAGGGAATTACGTGCTGGTCTGTATGTCCTTAGGGCTTGGGGGTGGTCTCTGTTTGTTTGCCTTTTAAAAACAGTGACAATATTCAAGCAAAATACAGCTGCAAAGGTCTGAGAAATCTCGTGGGGAGGGGTGACTTGCCATAGAGGACCCTGTGGAAGAGCCTCAGCCCAGCTGACGTTGTCTTTTTCACCTCCTGAGAAGCCTGATTAATGTCTTCACCTATGGACTAGTTCACATGGACATCATGGAGACAGGCTAGAGAGGGAAGAGCTCCATGAAGAGGAGGGAAGGGCTTCATGCCCTGCAGTCAAAATTAGTTAAGTGGACTGAAGTATTCATAGCTTTGTAGGAGAGAAGTACAACTGTGAAATTGTGAATGCCTTGTTCCTTACAAAAGTAGGCTGAAAACTGAAATTAAAAATTTCTGTGTGGGTGGGAGACTTTTTATCATGCAGTACCAGTGTGCTGCATTACTGCAATCAAGGAGAGGTCTCACCCAGTTCTCCTGCCTCCCGGAGGGGCTTGCTCTGTTTCGTACATATTTCATGAGGCCATCAGGTCCCTGTCAACCTGTCAAAGTCACTGTTGGTCAAAGATAATGGAGCTGCTCCCAAAACACAAGTTGGTTGTTTGCCCTTAAGTTTCTGTGCTGTTATCTGAAACTGACTTTTTTTCTCAAAACGAAACCAGAAACTGTGCTGATTTCTGTTATCCATGAGCAAGGTGTTGGTAGCACCAAGTGTTTGCTTGTGTGGTGATAAATGTGGCAAAAAGCTTCCAGAACATACCCCTTTGCTTTCTCAAGTGACCTTGTGTAAAATCTAACGTGTTTATAATTATACTGAATCACATTTGACTTTTTGGCCTCCTTGTCAGCAGAAGCTGGCCTTTAACTGTGACAACTGTGAAAACTTTCCACAGGACAAAATAATGAATTTTCTCAGAATTGCTATAGTTTAAAATTCCCTATTTGTAGATGGGCTTTGACCTCTGTTTGTGTTTCAAAGACAATGTTTTGCCACTTACTTTCCCTGAAAACAATTTCCTTCTTTCTTTTTCCTAAATCAACCCCCTGAAAATAACCTAGAAATCTTCTGTAGTGTCACAAGTTGTTATAGTGATGGAGAAATTTTTTTTAAGATTTCTGTTTAAGGTTTTACATAAAGTTGAGAGGAAAAAAGCCCACTGGTAGATGGAGAACACTGCCTGTATCACTCGTATGCAAGGCCCCTAAAGGTGCAATTTAGAATTAGAAATCAACTTGAACAGAAGTCAATCTACTTGACTGGAAGCCAAGTACCTATATAAAGTACAATAAAACTCTGGCTCTATGCACACCCAGAATTTTGGTCTCAAATCTTGTAGATTCTTTGGGGTTTTTTTTCCTTGAAAGCTTGGAGTTTGTCCTTTGCAGGTTTCCTGAGCAACATGCATCTTGGGGATCAGCCAAATGTGGAGGCCTCTCATAGACAGCCTTTTGTGCTTTCAGCAGCCCTGGAGCTAAGCAATTTCCAAGTCCCTGGGTGGGAGTTCAAGCACATTTCTCAGCAACCCTAGAAGGTTCATCCAGTTGCTGCTTTGGGCACAATGTGAAAACAAAGGTCAGGGAAGAACATTCAAGAAAAGTTCTGGAGAAGGCAGCATGGTCCTATCCCATAAGGCTGCTTTCACAGAGATTACCTCGGGTGAGATTCCAGAATTAAGGACACTGCTGAGGGAGCAAACAGCGGTAAAGGCCCTCATTGAACAGCTAGAAAGAGACATGTGGTCTAAGTCAGCCCCATGGAAACTCCAGTGTGCCACAGAATCACAGTGTGGCTGAGGTTGGAAGGGACCTTTGGAGATCACCTACAGTAACACCCCTGATCAAGCAGGGCTCCCTAGAGCCAGTTGCCCAGGATGCTTGTGAATAACTCCAAGAACATCCTTGGAGCAATCCCAGCTCCCCAGGGAGAGAATATGAAGCACATCTGGAAATGAAACCTCCTTTGAAGTTTCCTTTCAGATACTGTCAAAAAACAAAACCAACCAACCAAACAAAAAAACCAAACAAACAAAACCCCAACCAACCAACCAAAACATACAGAACTCCAACCAACAAAACTCCAGCCAAATCTACATTTTCCTTTCTCCTTTCTCTCTTCTTGCCAGCTTGCCACCTGGGGGACATGATTTAATATAAAATCATCTTAAATGTTCAGCTAAAATGAATCCCTGTCCTGCTGCAGTGGTTTTAAAAGCTCCTTCCCAGGTTGAATCTTTTTCCAGAATCTTTATGAGTGACGCTTTGAAATGTTTCTTTCAGTTTCAAGAGCTCTGCTATTTTCTCACTGTTCAGCCTCTTTGTGTTGAGAAGTCAATGGAGTTGTGGGTGGAAGATGAAAAGCTGTGAGAAATGTAGTCCAGGGATTAGGTATGTAGGCTGTTCAGATGGAAAGCCTGTGTCACATCATGAGGAATCTGTAAGACTCAGAGAGGCAGAAATAAGTGAAGTATGTGGTGAGCTTGTGAAAGTGGAAGTTACTGAATGTCATCCTCTCTGACAGTGCAAGACCGGCCCTTCTAGGGAAATAAGTTTCCAGTTTCCTTTTGGAGCAAGTCTAATGCTGGAACAAGAGGAGCAAGTTTCCCTCCTCTTTCATTGCCCACATGATAGTCGTGGTAGCTCAGGAAACAGAATGTTGGAAACACAGAACCTTCCTTCCCTCGAACTCTGCCAATTGCAGACAGCAGCAAGCAGGGGGTGTTTTGTGACCTAATCCCAAAACAGCGTGAGGGAGAGGAGAGGGAGAGGAGAGGAGAGGAGAGGAGAATGGTGTACAGCACAGCTGGGAGCAACCTCAGAGCTATTTGCTCTTTATTTTTAGCTTCAAGAGCTTTTTCCACTCATGGTGCACCCTTTCTGTATGCTTCCACATGTATCTTGAGAAGCTTGCATACTTTCACCCTAACTCCATATCAGTGATAGCAGCACAGCTCTGCAGGTACTGTTTCAGTGGGATCTTGGGGGTGGAAATGACAATTATAGCACAGAGGGTGTTGTGAATCACTGCAAGGCATATCGTTTGCTGGGTACAGGCAATATTAAAAAATATCCCCTAGATGTTGTTTCCTTTAAATAAATGAGGATGCTGATGAGAGAAATGAGCATGAAAACACAGCACCAGATTTCCCTAAAACCAGAGAAATCACAGATTTAGCAGAAAACTGCTACTATGATCCTTGGCAAGTTAAAGGTGAAGGAACATGCAAGTCTTTTTTGTTCTGCTTTAAATACCATGTACCTGATATTTGGAGACTGGATTTTCAGTCTTACAGATTCTTCTTACAATGAGAGGCGTTGAGAGGAGATACTTAAAATATTTAACTTCAAATTCTTCTTGACTTTCTATGTACTAACTTTTATATCAATGATACCAAGAAATTAAGAGGACAATGTAAATAAGATAACATTTAATCCAAAGACCAGGATGCCTCACACTTTGATAACAACATTATTACATTTCAAATAATCTCTAAAGTGGGCAGGTGTATATAAAGTAGAAACTATCTGACATTAGAAATGTTGTAGGTGGAGTTCTTTTTATTTCAAAATTATGGTTCACTACTTAAGGTGAGCTTGAGGAAGATCCATCTGCAATGCTTGTTTCAAGACATCAAAAATGAAACAGCCTTCCACCAACACAGTCAGGATGCATTTTCCCTCGCCTTCTCCTACACATAACCTGTATGCTGTAAGCTAAGCACTCATCATACCTTCTCCTTATCCTTGCTTTTGCAGAGTCAATCTAAAGCATGACCAGCTCCTGGGATTGCTGAGGAGCCTCAGTATTCACTCTCCCCTTTCACCCTATCCTCTAGACAGGAGAGGCAACAGATAGCAAGACCTATTTCTTCTTTGCATGCAGCTTCTTTTCTGCTTGGATCTAGCTCAGAATGTAGCAAGTGAAATTCCTGTCAGCATATTCTGTTTCATTAGTTGGCAGCAGCAGGACTGTTTTTAAGCCTTAATCGTAGCTAAAATTGATGGGCTCTTATTCTTAGGCAGTTTAAAGCTGGCTGAAATAGATTACCAAGCAGAGAATGCTATTAGAAAATCTGATCACCGTTTTACAGCCGAGTCAAGATTTTTCTGTCTCACTATTACAACTGAAAAGTGGAATGCTATTGCCCTCTGGTTTAAACATGCATCCAAATTCTGATTTGGAGAATTTTATATTTGTAAGAGACCTAAGTCTGAGCTCTGATTGCTGACCCTATTCTGCAAATGACTAGACCCAACATGTTCTCTAAATTCCTATGAGATATCTCTGGGATCCACAGCCCAGAATGTGAATATGCCATGTCTGCTAATTATACCACAATGTAAATGTCTAAATGAATTCAGAAATTATTTTGTGTTTTATTATTTAATCATCTGATAAATAGTACATAGTGAAAGAGAAGCTTTCCTAATTTCTTTGGAAGGATACTGACTTACATGACATTTTCCAGAACATTGAAGGAGGAGCCATGTACAGGGCATCACTGTGCTTAGGGCATGCTGATCTACACCATGCCACAGACAGCTTTCAAGGAGTAGCTTAGCATATCCTCTTTTCATCTCACTTGCAACTCTTTGCTCAAAACTCTTCTCTGGTGGTCTGTGCTTCAGATTCACATCAAAGATGTCAGTGTGCTGCTTTTAAGGAACAGATTGGATAAGTCTTGCCTAGGAAGCATGGGCAAATTTCTTCAAAGCTTAGGTGCCTACTTCTTTTACCCTCTGCTTCTATCCTGTTTTTCCTTTCACTTCTTTCATATTTGCCTCCTTTCTCAGTTCCCATCTTCTTGTTTTCCTCAATCTATCATTTTTTTCTCTTGTCCCCTGTACTCCTCAAGTCTAAAAAGTTTGTGTTCTCCTCAGCCAATTCATCAGGTTACACCTCTTCCCTAAACCTTTCAGCCTGCTGTGCTGTCAGTGCCTTGCTGAAGTGGTTTTGCAGTCAGAGCCTTGGTGAATCATGAGGGTGAAGCAAACCATGCAATTTCTGCCATTTCTCTTTACTGCATCAGTTCAGCATTAATGGGACACATTCCCTGAAAATAGTGTGGTCTTGTGCTGACCACACCAGAGGCACAGACTCTCTGAAATTCTTTTAAATTGAAGGAACAGATCACAGAAGCACCCAGTGCTTCTTTCTCGATGCTCTCAATCACTCTTAATGACAACTGTCAGTGCAAAATACCTGTCACAGATTAATAAAGATCATGGACCAGTCTTTTCTGAAGATGCCATCCTCCTAGAATGAGACCTGTGTGGTGTAGGCAGGAATCTGGTGTACTAAGAGCTCTGAGATTTTACCTCGATGTGATAAACGCAGCAGAAGCAGGCATGTGAAAAATCCCGATGGATGAGCACTGATTATTCCTCAGTTTGTACTGCTCTCTGGTGGGATATGTGCGTAAAAACAGTCACCCCTAATGAATAGCAACGATCTGATCTGACTGCTGACTCCCTTGTCTTACCTCCTCTGGGGTCACAGCAATTTGTGCTGAAAAAACTAGTTTATTTAGTCTAGCTTCTCACAAAGGCATTGCTTGCCATCGTGGAGAGAAACCATCGCAGGCTCCACTTTCAAGCCTGAGCTGGAAGGGAAAGTGTTTACTCACTCTCCAAAGGCAGGTCTCCCATTCTGGAATTTAAATACTTGCCTTGTAGATTCCTAAAAGATTTCTGGGAGGAAATTACCTGCTTTATGCAGATAAACAGCCTTTACCAGCAGGCATACAGTGCAGAGTGTGTATATTGTCTGGCTTTGCTGTTAACGTAAGAGGCAAAAAATGAGGAAAATCAAGATCTAGTGCAAGAGAATTTGTTACGCCAATCTTTCCTACTGCTGTCAGTGTAGAAAATAAAATGGCATCTTTCTAGCCATCCAAAATGCTTTTACTGGTACTTAAAAGCACCTGTGAAGCAGATTGAGTGGGTGCTGAGTCCTGCTTTCTGCGGTGTGTCAAGACACTAAAGGTGGAGGATGTGAGGGCTGGAGTTTTTGCAGCATAGTCAAAGCAGTGAACTGTGTGAAGGCAGCTCCTCTGCTCTGCCTCCTGCAAAACTGCACTGTTAAGATGCATGGTACCACAACAAAGATGGAGCCCAGGCTTAGCTGTTGAAGGATTTGTGAGTGAGGAGTTCCTAATAAGAAGTTAATCATCATTCTATGATGGTTCTGTGATGAAGAGCATGATTTCTGTGCTGCCTCAGATAACTATATCAGTTCTTTTGGACTTGTAGCACATAGCCAGATAGTAAAGCACAAGTGTGTTCAGTGTCATGTAGCTAATTAATTAAAAGGTGGGGTTTTTTCCTTCAGAAACTTGCTCATTTTGTAAAAAAAAAGCAGACTTTTTACAGGAGGCAGATGAAGATTTGACTCTGTGTTGCTTAAATTTTATGTGATGAATTATGCTGCAAAACGATCATAAAGTGATCATCACACCAAGTGACTGCACTGATAAGGTGATAAGATGGTACAGGAAAAAAAGCCTTAAGCTTCATCAGACAAAGAGAAGACAATCCCTCAAGAGAAATGCTGAAGCTCCTACATAACTCAGTTGTTTGTGAAAACAATGTATGCCTTTCTCATTTGGAGTTTCTGTATGGTGTTTGTTATTTCAATAGTAAACAATACATTTAGGTAACTTAGCTGTTGGCATAAAATAGTCTCCCCTAGTTTGGATACCTGCATAAGTTTTAATGCATCTTCAACATTTGCAGATCTTTCGCTGGAATAAAGAAACCTGAACTGAAAGTATCCCTGGAGCCCAATGTGAACTATTTCTTCTACTTGCGGGCTGTCAACCCCTTTGGGACAAGTGAACAAAGTGAAGCAGCTCTCATCTCAACTAAAGGTAGATTATCAGTTCCTGAGGTCAAAACAATGGGTTGGAAGTCAACGTAGCCAAACATTTTTCTTTGGAAATTATTCCTGAAGTTCCCAATATGGTTGTGACCAAGTTATTGAAGTTTTTATCTTGTTAGCTCAAATTTATATCAGGTTTTTTTCTGCTTAAAAATTAGCATAATCAGGACTACTTCAGTTGAAGTTTGTGTATATATGTCCTGTGTAAAACTGGTGTGACCTCAGAAGAAAAATGTTGAATTCTGTCATAGAGATTAAATGATTAAGTATTCTTCAGGGATCTCAGTTTGCTTGAATATGACAGACCACAATCAGATAAAAGTTGTCATGACCTTAAAGAAAACCCCTCACAATTAAAACCTAATGGAGTTTGAGTGATAAGGAAGCATGCAAAGCAGTTTCAAAATGTAATGGATGATTCAAACTCTAAGATTTCCAGATAAATAATGTTATGTGTGGTTCTTCCAAATCAGCCTAAAAATTCAAATTTGCCATTTTGAAAATAGCAATTGATTGAAAATTATTCAAACTTCTTACATACTCTTAAAGACCTCTTTATCACCTGTCTGCATTTCTGAGTATTAGAGTGCTGTCTCAGCTTGGAAGACTCCTTGCATTTGCATCCAATTTTCTGTCACTCCTACCTGCCAGCAGAAACAACCCTATCCAGTTAAGATGGCCATAATTTTTGCTTAACATTTTATGATTCATGTCATTTTAATGTAGCCAGCCTCTCAGATCTGGTGTTTCTTTGTCATGAATTGTACCAGGAACTCGATTTCGCCTGCTAAGTGACACAGCACATCCTGCATTGCAAATC
This sequence comes from Pycnonotus jocosus, assembly GCA_013400435.1. Taxonomy (NCBI): domain Eukaryota; kingdom Metazoa; phylum Chordata; class Aves; order Passeriformes; family Pycnonotidae; genus Pycnonotus; species Pycnonotus jocosus. The sequence continues at coordinate 13,502 of VWYP01023524.1, read as the reverse complement.
TCTTCTAATGCAACAGTGATCCATCTTCCTGAAAAAACCAAACTCACTGGGTGAGTAGCAGTATGATGAGCAAAACCATCCTGTGGAGTTCGAGTTGGGTGCCTCACTTTAATTTTTTGCCAATAGGCATTTCTCACATGACCCCAATTTTGTAGAAGAACTGGATAATTTTGGTCATGCAGCCTCTGGACTTCATGCGATTAACCCCCCCCCCTTTCAAACTCTACAACATCTCAGCAAAGTCGGTGGTGGGATTGATGTGGGTACTGGGAAGGGTTCATTGTCACACTAAGGAATGGCCAGGAAGTCAGAGGCAGTGGTACCTACTTGTACTGCTTGATTTGTTTCAGCCCATTGTCACCACTTAATCCATCAGAGTCTCAAAGCAATTTTTTGCTGCCCTGAGAAGGTCAGATTTGTGGGCTTAGTTTTTGATACATTGTGGATAGAAGTAATCCATCTTCCATAGTTTGCTTCTCTCCTGAGGGAATTATTGGTAATGTTTTCCAAAGTGTTTGTGGCTTTGGAGAACTAGGAAGTGCTCCTGGGATATGCTAACATGATTGTACCAGGCTAGCTTTATCCATTGGGAACATTGCAGGGGGGTTGACATACTGATATCAATCCTAGGACAAGCACAGGTCCACTTGTATCACTTGTGCCATACTGGTATGGCTTTTTAAAAGGTGATGAGGATTTACTGGTTTAAGCACTTTTTATTGCTGTTACCACTGAATGTACACAAGATGTTTGTGACTGTGTCTGCATAAAACCACCAGACTTCCTAGTTTGAACAAGCCTTCTAAATTTGAGATCTTTTAGATAAGTCTGTGTCAGTGCAAAGATGAAAAGACTCTAAGTTAAATCTTTGATAAAACCCTGCAGTTAGAACAACAGAGTGCAATTCAGTAGTAGTTTCATGTGATGCTTCATGATTTGACTGAAAGAAATATCACAATATGGTTTGTCTACCACCACACTTTTTTCACTGTATTCCCTCTTCCACAAACAGGTTTCCTTCAGTCCTGGGTGAACTGCTGCCTGCTCAAGGATGTCATTACTGGGAAATTGTTGTCTCTGCCTGCAGAAGCTACAGGATTGGGATTTGCTATGAGACAGTAACACAGAGCAGTGTCCTGGGGTTGAGTGATACCTCCTGGTGCATGAGGTGCTGTCCTACACAAACCAGGTAAAGAGGATTCAGTGTGGTGCCTTGGGAAATTATTTCTTCTTCATGAAAATAGAGCTGCCCAGCTACAAGAATCATGAAAGCAGGAAGGATTCTTCTGCTTCCTTTATGTAAATTTGAATAATAAGAAAAGGTAATCTATGTAAGTTATTTAGACCTCCTCTTAGTTTAAGAAGTCTTATAAAGGACCTTAAAAAATAAAATGAAACTCAAACAGATGATTTTAGCCCCCTTCATCCAGACAGTGAATAAAACTTAACTAGTTTGTTGCTGCTCATATCCTGATTTGCTTCACTAAACCCCAGCAAGTATATTTATTTCCATGAATGCAGCCCTTTCAGAACCTACTTCCATCTGCAGGAGATGTCAAGACTTGATAGGGAATGTTTTCTCCTGCCTTGTCCCTCACAGCGATAGACATTCCCCTGCTGCTGTGGCAGGATTGCAGGGTGCTGGGGCAGTCTGTGGTAGCAGGCCAGTGCCAGGCTGCTTGGAGGTTTGTAAGGCACCACCCTGCTCCTTTGTAGAAGTGCTCTGGATCTAAACAAGTGTACTTTTTTCAGTGTGAAATCGTATAGATGTATGAACATTACTAGCTAAATGAAACATCCAAGAGGCTTTTTTTTCTACTAGTCCAAAGATGCCAAGGGAAAAGGCTTCAAATTGTATAGATGTATGAACATTACTAGCTAAATGAAACATCCAAGAGGCTTTTTTTTCTACTAGTCCAAAGATGCCAAGGGAAAAGGCTTCAAATTGTATAGATGTATGAACATTACTAGCTAAATGAAACATCCAAGAGGCTTTTTTTTCTACTAGTCCAAAGATGCCAAGTGAAAAGGCTTGTCAGGATGCCAGGCAGGGCTTGAAGTGATGCCACATTTGCTTTGCCTACGTACCAAGCAAAATGCTGCAGCCACGTGATAGAGGCTGCTGTATGCAGCCACCTGTTAATAGATTGGAATTAAGCTGCAGGTTATTTCTGGTAAATTGCTATGGGGAGGCTCATTGTATTCTGGTTTCCATTTCCCCGCAGCTTTCTTTACAGATTTCTTCACACTGGTGTGATGAGTGATGTCCATGTGACGGAACACCTGGCCAGGATTGGCATCCTGTTGGATTACAGTAGTGGCAGGCTACTGTTCTTCAATGCAGAGAGAGGACTGGTGCTGTTTGCCATCAGGCACAAATTCACCGATGCTGCTCACCCAGCCTTTGCCCTGGAGAAGGCAGGAGTGCTGACCCTGTGCACAGGAATGGAGCTGCCAGAGTTTGTGAAGCACAGCTAATCTCCTGCTTCACAGCTCCCAGAAAACTGGGAAACACAGCATCAGGGCATGGAGAGAGAAAGAGGTATGCCAGGAAGGGATAGCTAGTCTTCACTGATGAATGCTACCTGCACAGCTCTCCTTCACATCATCAGTAATTGTAGTTACTGCTCAGATACATAGTCACACTGAACCTGGAAGGAAATCGACTCCTTCAGATGGAGCACGCACATAGTAATACACAGAGCAGTACTTCTAAGGGGATAAAGAAGTTTTGTTAGCTATGATAGTGCTAGCTGTCTTTTTAAAGTTAATTATGAACCCGTGTATCAAATAAATGCAATTCTCACTGCAACACATGAAAGTTGTTGTTCCATCCTTTGCCAGGACAGTCAGAGCCTGGATCCAAGATGATGTGCTTGGAAAAGGTATAAAAATCTAAACAAATGAAACATGCCGCAGATTGATATATCCTGTGCCACAGTTTGCCAACTCTTTAATGCACAGATTAAGAAAAGTTGGTCACGTAGAGATCCTCATGTTTGCAAAATGAGGGAGTCCCAAGCTACTTCTTTGTATCAGCCATGTAGAGTCTGAGTATGCCACACCTGCCTACCCTGTTCACAGTAGACTAATGGCTGTGTTACTGACTGTGTCAGTAAATATCTGTGCCTGTAAGTGGCTACTCATGAAACATAGGTATAAGGAAACTTGAGAGTAGTGGGAAAACTCATGAGTGTTTTTCATCCTCAGTGTGTCAGGTCAATGGTTTTGGTAGTGAAAGGAAACTTGCTGTGCAGGACCTTGTGGATCACTACTTTTCTGTCGCTGTTTTTTACCTTTGCTTTTATAAATTTGATGCTCCTAATTTCATGCTTGTGTACATTTTCCTGCATCTGCCTTGCTCTTTAATGTTATCCATACTAGCACCAGCAACATGACCATGAGGTGCAGTGCTTCAGGGCCACCAAAGGAGGCAGGCTAAAATTGGTTTATGTCAGCACAGGAGTAGGATGCTGATTTTTCTCCTTGGCTTTTTCAAACCATTTTCCAAGCACTTCACACATGGGTGGCATGGCTGTCTTCCTGCCTGTCTCAGGCTGAAGGCACAAATGCCAGTGGTGCTGAACTCCAGTGAGTGCTGGGGGAAATTAATCTTAAAGCAGGCAGGCAGTGTTTTCATGCCATGCCTGCTCTGGAGATTTCTGCCTCAGGGGACTCTGTTGCCAGACTCATTTCTGAGCTCAGCTGAAGAGCTGTTCTCTCCGAATTAAAACAGGTTTCAGGAGTGTAATGGAGTTTGCAGCTGAAATGAGGAGTTAAATGAGTTACAATGAAGCTTCTGGTTTTTTATGCTCAGAAAAGGTGCCTGCTGCTGTTGGTTTATTTATGATTTAACACCACCAAGGCATGTGTTTTCTGCTCCAGCCTGCTATATGCTTGTCATCCCACGAGAGCCACGATCCAGACTGTCATAGCAAGCTCAGGCAAGCCGGAGCTTGGTTAAGGCAACACAAAGAGGATCCTGTGACCACTCATTTTAAGCTGGAGCTCTTCTAGCATTTCAATAAAATGGTGCCAGTTCTGAGTCTCTGTTAGGGAGAGAATGGAATAAAATAGCAGGATTATGCCCTGTTGGCTCAAGTGAGAGTTTTGTAGAGGTGTGGAGGATGGTGAGAAAAGGTCCAGGATTAATTGGGAAAGAAAGACAGAAAGGGCATTGGGGGTAGCATTACTCTGAAGGCTGAAGAGGAGGAGGCAACAGAAGGTAGGCTGGAAACTCACACAGAGCAGATGGTGATAAACTAAGATGCAGGTCAGTGGTGTCAGCAGGATGTGTTCCTCGGGTTCCTGCAGCCAGTGAGCTCACCAAAGGTTTGACTACCTCCAGAGCTTAATGTGGCTCTTAGAAGTAAGCCAGAAATAATCCAGTACCGGGCTCATCTCACCTATGCCCTCCTCACTCTGATCACTGCCATTCCAAAAGTGGGGTTGCTTCATGGACACCAATATGATATGTTGACAAGGGGAGAAACAGTGATAAAAGGAGAATAAAATCACAGGAAATTATCTGGATTTTTTTCAATGAAGGCTAGAAGGAATTGCCTTGTCAAAGACAGCTATGTATTAGTAATTAGTGATTTTAAAATGAAAAGTGAAAGCTGTGTCTGTTGCCAGACATTATCACTCAGATACTACCACAGCACCTGAGCTTAGCAAAATGTTTTTTATTTAATTTACCTAATTCTTAGAAATATTTTGTTAATTTCAAAAATGTCCTTACTCTTTTCTTGATTAATTTTATATAAGGTGCATCTTTTAGATTGAGCATTATCAAAAAAATGTATTTACTGTTTATGTGAAAGCTGGGTAAGGATTTTAAAAAGAAAATGTCACTCAAAGAGCTTCAACAGTACTCATTTGAATGTCTAAATCTGGTCTCCTTTAAGCTATGCCAGATGAAGAAGTCCTGTTCAGAAAAATGGAAAAAGTTCGCACTAAACAGGAAACTGTGTACAAGTTCAGATTCAGTATAAGGAAAAAACTCTTATTAGTGCAGAAAGCAGACTAAGCTACAGCTAAGCTGCTGGGATTTACAGTATAGGGTGCAAACTCTCCTGCCCTTGGAAAAGTTTGCTGTAATATTTTACCTGCCTGATGGGCATTAAGTTCAGAAACTTACTTTCCAGAAGGGGACTGTCCTTAAACACTTCAGTGTACACTTCAGCAATCCATACAACTTGGCATTCAGATAAACTGAGACTTTGGCATTTGTTGCACTCACTTTTTCCTGATGACTGTACCTTGTATACTGGAAGAAAAAGACAAAAAAGTCCCAGTTGCTGTATTTTTGTTGTGCTTGATGAATTTGGCATTTAGAAATACCTCAAACCCAGCAAATAATGTCACTTAACTTGGCTGATAATCACTAAGACTTCATGAAAATATTGAAAGGGTTGTGTCGTGTCTGTACACAGTCTAGTCATCATTCCATACTTAGAACAACATTTTAAAAGTTACACAAATGTCTGTAAAAGAGTTCACCAGTAATTTGGGGTTTATTTTCATTCTGAAGTACAAAAGCTGATGCCTAACAATGTAAGCACTGTTAATAAATAATTGGACTGACCTGAAACACATTGCATTAAAAGGAACAATTTCCTTTTGCTTCAGCAGCTTTTAGATTAGTCTTGTAAATGCCTGTGCACTGAGATGAGAATATAGGCTTGACCATAAAGACAGAAGCATTTGTTTCTCCTGTCAAAACAGGGCTGAACTGAAATATTGCTGGCATCAGTAGTATTGATCCACCAACCTGGCTTAGGTCAGTCTGCCCCAGAGAGAATTTCGTGCTCCTGTGTGACATCAGGCAGACGTTGGCAATGCATCTGCAAACTGCAACACACACGCAGTTTCTGCATTTGCAGGAGCACCTCTGCTCTTGAACCAGCTGTTCTTTCAGTCTGAATGGTACTAAAAATGGTCAAGTAATGCCTTCTTTTACAAACAGGTACGTTAATCCCCTGCCCCTGACCACCGTTGTTGAAAACTGTGTGCATGTTATCACTAAGTCTGTTGTAAGACAGATACTCAATAAGTTGTTGCTAAATCCACAATGCTGTGATAGTGCCTGTGATGGACATGTGAAATATTATTTCCATTAGCACTGCAGGGATTTTTAATAGATATGTAAAGATGGATTTAAGAGTAATGTGAAATTAGGATCTTTCAAACCATCCTCACTTCAGACTAACAAGTAGGACCTGTAGCATGTTGAAGTTTGTTTGATTTGAAAAATCACATTCTGTGGTGTAATTACAATTGCATTACTATCATTTTATTGATGGATTTGCTAGTCATAGAGAATCCCAGTATGTTCAGACAGTCACAGAACCACCAAGGAAAAGAGAATGACTCTTCCACTTCCAGCCTTGTGCTGTGGAAGAGATACTAAGCTAGTAAAGTATCTACATTTTTCATGGTAAGTTTGTCCAGTTTTATGGCAGAATGAAAAGTGGTATTTGTTGACCAGAGATTACTCTGCAGAACAGTTCCTGCAGGACACAGGTTGAAAGGAAATGGAACAGATTTTTACCCTGGATGTTGAAGATCATCTAGTTCCAACTGCTCTGCCATGGGCAGGGACACCTCTCACATTCCTCAGAGTTCGATCCAGCCTGGTCTGGACCATTTGCAGGGATGAGGCATCCACTACTTCTCTGGGAAACCTATTCCAGTGCTTTGCCCTCACATAAATAATTTTTTCCTAATATCTAATCTAAACCTGCCTTTTTTCAGTTTAAAGCCACTTCCCCTTGTCCTGTCACTGCATGCCCTGTTCAAAAGTCCCTCTACCAGCTCTCTTGTAGGCTCCCTTCAGGTACTGGAAGGTGCTGTAAGGTCTCTCCAGAGCTTTCTTGTCTCTAGGCTAAACAATCCCAACTCATCCTGTCCCTACAGCAGAGGTGCTCCATTCCTCTGGTCATCCCTGTGGCCCTCCTCTGAACTTGCTCCAGGTTTTTATTAGCATGGGCCCCAGAGATGGGCACAGCCCTCCAGGCAGAGTGCTCACAGCCTCATGAGAGTGGCAGAGCAGAGTCACCTCTCTGGGGGACTGCTGGCTGTCCTGCTTTTGATGCAGCTCAGGATGTAGCTGGTTTTTGGGCTGCAAGTGCATATTGTCAGACCAGGCTGACCTTCTTGTGCATAAACACCTCCAAGTCCTTCTTGTCAGGGCTGTTCTCTATCCATCCTCCACCCAGCCTCTCCTTGCATTTGGGATTGCCCTGACCCAGGTGCACTTTTCCTTGATGTACTTGATGCGTTTTGCTTTGTGAGTTCATGACAGGCCTAGCTGTCAAGCCTGTCCAGGTTCCTCTGGATGGCATCCCCTCCGTCCCAGGAGTGGAGCAGACTTCATAGCTTGATGCTGGCAGCAAACCTGGTCATCAGCAAATTTTCAAGTGAGTTTCCACTCTGGAATCCCCTCTGCAGAAATGATACTGTCCTTTTCAGGACCTGTTTTACAGGCACTCTGTATTTCTAACACAGTTTTCTGAGCCTTGAGGAGGCAGTGCTGCCAGCAGAGGAGTCACTTGCAGCACTGTCAGTGCAGTGGTCAGCTGAGCTTCCTCCTGCCAGGCTGTTCCCACACTGCTGAGGAGGGAGGGATGGAGAGCTGGGCCTGGCCACAGCAGGCTCAGGAGAGAAATGGCTTCTCCTGGGCAGGCAAGAAGCCAGAGTAGCTTTGCATACCGGGACTGGAAAAAGGAGAACTTTGTCTGAGCATGACTTCACGCAGCCCAGCCTTCTGAGGTTGTTAAAGTCTGGCTCGTGTCCTTTCATGAGCCCTGCTCAGAAGGCACAGTACATGTGTAGACACATAATTCTTATTTTCATTTTCACTGTGAAGAGGAGAACTACATTTTGAAGTAAAATCAATAGAGATTATTTTACCTAATTCTGTACCATGTTTTAGATATGTGTATGTCTCATTCCCTCTATCTTTAAAAAAAAATTAAAAGTAAAAATGAAAAATTATACTTACAGCAGCCTTTGGAAAAAGAAAAACAAACAAACAAAACCGAACAAAAAAAAAAACCACCAAAAAACCCCAAAACACATAAAAAGGAAAGCTAGAAGAAATTATCTCTGAATACTTTATAACAAGAGAAGGGATCTATTCTGCAGCATCCACAAGTGCTGGTGTCCCACCACACTGGCTACCAGCATCATTCTTATTGCCCATGAAGGGTTTTATTCTGAAACAAATCTTAATAAAAATATTTTGAACAAGATATCCAACTAGTAGTGTAAATAACTAATAAATGACTGCTAGTGCATAGGAAATAATGTCACTATTTCCTTTATGAGGTGAGGACTCCCTTTCAAAGCAAAGAAAGATAAGTAAATAGCTTTCTGTGCTTTGACTACAGCAGAGCTACACAGAAAAACATTCTTATAGCCTGCCCAGGTACAGAAAGAGCATTACTGTTTAGATTATAAAAACAGATTTTTGAAAATTAAACGGGGGCATTTCTTGGGTGTTGAAAAAATAAATAAGTAAACAGTGTCACTAAGAGTGACAAGTGAAAAATATACATTTTTAACTCAGAGCCATGTACATCTATAATATGCTTTTCTAGCATAAATTGGTATTGTTTTCTGTGATTTCAATGCAGAAGACTCAGCCCTGCTGTGTGGCACTGCAGTTATTTTCTGCACACATCCAGTAACTTCAGTGGAGCTTGAATAGGCTGGGCAAGCTGATCACATGTGGCTCATTTGAGCAAGTAAAGAGCAAAATAAATCAAACTGCTCCTGAAAGTGTGAGATTTCTGCATGTGTGAAAATGCTACCAGCTTTACTACCAATTGTTTTTCCACAATTGCTGGACCCTGGAAAATCCTATAGAAAGAGCACAGCAGTTAGTATCCATCTGAACAATATTCCTGCTGCAGAGGACATTCAGGTTGGAAAAGTTTACTTTGCTCTTTAAATCATGCCCAAAGTTAAAAAATAAGTTAGAAGGACAAAGGTGGGTAAGTCGCAATGAATGTACCAGGGGAAAAAAACCAAACAACCAAAAAGGTCCTCTTCCCCAGCTACTCCAAAAAGTACTTCAGGGTTGTGGCCCACTATAAGGAAGCATTTGATGTTCTGCTACTGAATGCTGTCTTTCCAACACCCTGTAGTATATTTCTCATCTTTAAAAAGCAGAATCTCTGCTAACAGTGAAACGCGTTACAAGAAATCCCAAGAATTTATACAGAGCTCTGTTTTTGGCGTAGTTTTTGCACTGTTGTTTTTTAAACAAGACTAGAAATAATTTAAGATCTTCACATTAGTGAAACTCTTCCCTTAACTAGCATAATTTTGATCTTGAATTAAGCAGGCTAGCTTTAGCTTCCAAAGCTTAAAATAGTGATGTGTCTTTCACAGTTCAGTGTCTGTGTTTTAAGGTGGTACACCTGCTCTGTTCATGTATTTAACTGCAAGTCAGTTATTATCTGTAGTGCAGTGGCTATGGAGGACATTAAAGACTATGAAGTAATGGATTAAAGGCTGCAACAATCAAGAGGATGCCAAAAAAAGAGAAATCCATGACTGGCACCAGCCATGTGTAAACTTTTAAATATTCCATAGGGAAGCAAAAGCTTGGAGATACTACCGAGTATTACTGATGTCACTCAAGGAAGATGTGAATGCTGACTTTTAGTGCAGGAAGAAAGGAGTGAATAGGAAAGAGAGATATGCTTGATGTTTGTCTTATTTTTTAAAATTTTTCAAATGTAACAGCACATTAATAACTGGATGTGGCACTCAGTACCATGATTGAGTTAACAAGGTGGTGGTCAGTCAGAGGTTGGACTCGATATTAGAGGTCTTTTCCAACCTAAATAAATGCTTCTGTGATTCTGTGAACTCTTATTTTTTAGTGTACAGTTAATTAGATCTGTCAGTTAGATACCAATAGATCATATATGCGTGCATTGGAAAAGCAGAAATTTTGTCAGACTTATGGCACTGAAATTAATCCAGAGCAACAATTCCCACACCATGGCTTTACATGGTCTGGTTCCTTGGATACCCCATTCCTGCTGAGAACTGTAGAACAGCCATCCTTGATTCACTGCCTGCTTCAGCTGGCATTTCCAGTCTGGCCTGTGGACAAACTGCAGAAATGAATCTGACAACAAGAAGAAAGACAGACACTGCCAGCAGCACCAGCTTCCTTGGGACTGCCACCAAAGGAACCACTGAAAAGGACAGCGATGCTGGAGAGCAGTTCCACCTCCTCAGCCCTGCAGAGGTGCAGCAGGGTAAGCTGTCAAATCACCCCTGTCAGCCCTTGTTTCCTACACTCAGGGCAAAACAAAACCAGGAATGACAGAATGGAAAGTTCCAAATCAGGTAGCAGAGAGACTGCAGGATGTGCTGGCACGTGGAACAGCGAGTCTCCGCCAAGCAACAGCTCCTAAACACAGCTGAAAATGGTAACTACGTGTGATGTGCACTTGACTTACAGCAATTTCACAGCAAAATGTCTCTTGCTGTAATTCTGTCAGAGTGCAATTATTGTTCTTCATGTCTTACTGAAATCTGCACAGTCCAGCTGTGACAAGTAGGCAGTTTTTAAATGGAAAAAAGGGTTTTTAAGGAAATTCTTGACTTGTAGTGTGCAAACTAGCCTTCTGTAATCCCTTCTGTGAGCCTTCCTGTTCTCCTCCAGGTGGGGAAGGTGCTTGTACCACGAATGCAGGCCAGCTCTGGTATGGTACCAGAGTATATGATACATCATCCCACTGAATTGTGTCTGCTTGTGACTATCAAACTGGTTGTTTGGCTTGCTGGTGTGATAAATCAACCAGTGACTTGTTCAATCCCACCTGCCTTTCATGGATTAACCCATACAATGCCTGCTTTTTTTGTTTTTAAATGTTTATACTCTGTTTGCAACATCCTTCCTCCCACCAATATTAATATCTTGGAAGACTCCAAGGCAAACTGCAGGGACAGATGTGCTCTGGAGCCAAGGATTGGCTGAAGGAGCGAGAGGAATTTTCTTCAGCTGGCAAGACCTCAAAAGTAGAGCAGAGAGAGGCAGGCCAGCCCCCTCTGTCCTGAGCAGTGACGAAGCAGTGGAGCCCTGACCCACAGGCAGCTCTGGCTCAGAGTGGGTGACACTAAGAGTGACAATGGGCCCCATGTATACAAAAGCCACCCCAGGGGGATGCGAGCAACCAGAGCAAGGTGTGAGAGCTCACAAGGCAGGGTGCACAGGGTGGGTGCTGAGGGCTGCCAGCTCAAACACCCAGCTCAGCTGGTGGTCATCACTCTCACTGAAGAGGCTTGGTTTCCACTCAGCCAAAAGACACATCCTCTTTGTGCACCAAAAAGGATGGGGTGGCCCAGAGGATGGTCCCTGCATCAGACTGTGGGAAGTGCCAGAGCCTGACACTGCTCTTAGAGGGCAGCAGAGAAAACAGTTGTATGAGATATGATCATGTGGACAATCTGTTCAGCCTGGTGGCAAAGCTGGAAAAAGAAGGAGAAAGGCTGAGAAGGGTTGGGGACTCTGAGAAGGAGATCAGCTGGTAGAACTGTACTCTGCCACCCCCTGGACAAACACATCTGCCATCCACATCACAACAAGCAATGGATCCTCTATCCTCTCAGCACCAAGCAGAAGGAATGGACATCAGAGATGGAGTGGAATTGAAATGAGGTTCTGCTTGGGATGGCAGGCAAATCTTCTCCTGACCCACCTCACCTCCCCAAGTGCCCTTATACAGTTGGTATGAGGCTCTGGAATTCAAGGACCAGGGAAAAAAGAATGTGTAAGAACATCCATCCAGGTTGCAGGGGTTTCCTAGGCCAGGGCAACCAGCCCCCTTCCTCATTAAGGGAAAATGTTTAGGATCACCTTCATTAAGGTAAAAGAAAATTAAAAATATAAATAAATAAATAAATAAGAGTAGTTACTGGTAGTTCTGAGAGGAACAGAGGAAGTTGTGGTGGCCAGATCCAACCCACAGGGAAATGTGCTGCCTCCCTGGGGCCACATCACCAAAAAACTTCCCAGCCTGGTACAGCCCATGATTATTACATGCCACTGGTTTTCCAGGCGGGCAGCTACTAAGTCACAACAAGAAGCTGGCAGACAGTCATAGAAACATAGAAAGGTTTAGTTTGTAAAGGCACCTTAAAGATCATCTCTTTCCAACAACCCTGGAATGCAATTCCATCCATTAGATCAGTCCTCCATCAAACNTGGGATCCACAGCAAGGAGTTAGTGGAAGAGCTTAACCTAGCTACTTCCTGTCATTTACCAGGAATTCTAATCAGCCAGAAAAGTCCCAGGTGAAGAGAAGTTGGCAATCGTGACACCCATTTACAAGGAGGTTTGGAAGGAGCATCAGACCAGAGCCAGAGCTCACTGCCAGGGAAGGTCACAGAGTAACTCATCCTGAGTGCCATGACACGGTGTGAGCAGGACAGCCAGGGCTCAGCCCCAGCCAGCAGGGCTTTGTGAGAGGCAGGTCCTGACTGACCAACCTGATCTCCAGCTGTGGCAGGGTGACCTGCTTCAGAGATTAGGGAAAGCCTGTGCATGTAGTCTGCATGGACTTTAGTAAAGCTTTTGACACTGTCTCCCACAGCATTATCCTGGAGAAACCAGCTGCTCCTGGCTTGGGCAGGGGCACTGTTCATGATTTAAAAACCGCCTGGATGGCTGGGCCCAGAGTGATGATGAGGGAGTTCCATCCAGCTGGTGTTCAGTCACCAGGGCTGTTCCTCAGGGCTCAGTACTGGGGCCAGTCCTGTTCAGTGCCCTCATTGATGATCTGGACCAGGGGATTGAGCACAGCCTCAGGCAGTTTGCAGGTGACACCAGTGTGGGTGGGTTATTGATCTGCTGGAGGGCAGGAAGGCTCTGCAGAGGGATCTACACAGGCTGGATCATGGGCTGAGGCCAATGGGGTGAGTCCAATGAGCAGCAGTTGAGGGAGCTGGGGGTGTTTAGCCTGGGAAAAAAGGAGTCTTGGGGAAAACTCATTGCTCTCTATGACCATCATGGTGGTTCTGGGTTGATGTTTGGACTTGATGATCTTAGAGATCCTTTCCAACCTTAATGATTCTAATAATTCTATGACTCTAGCTACAGCCAGTAGATACATCTACAAGTAAGAGAACTAGCAGCCATAGCAAGTCTGAGATTTTCTCTCATATTTCTCCTTCAGCCTGTGGTGACAGCACTGATTTCTGTTTCTGCAAGTGTCTAATTCAGTGACTGCAGCAATGTGAGAAGCACTCTCACTTTCTCCTTTTTTAATCTACAGTCAAAGCATGCATGTGTGGGAGTATATCATGCAAGTATGGCTTCACAAGGACTGACAAATTCTTAAAACATTTTCCTCTGATTGCATTCCTGGAATGACCCTGGTGCAAATGATGAATATTTGGACAATTTTATGCCATCTCATTAGTTCTTGTAACTGAGATTGAGGAAAGGAGAAGAGCATTTAATTAAAAAAAAAAA
>VWYP01023523.1:0-27242 GCA_013400435.1 Pycnonotus jocosus | reverse complement strand
ATTCTGTGAAAAAAGGCTGATCACCTTTGCAAATGTTTTACTGGTGCAATTGGAAACATGAGCAAATAAGGGACAGATATGTTATTTTTATATTCCTTATTGTATGTTCTTGACAAGTTCTCCTTGGCTGTCAGTGCTGCTGTTAAACACAAGTAATAATAAACAGTCTTTGTAAAATAAGGTATTTCATAGCTTAATTAGAATTTATAAAGTACTTACATTTTGATAGAAGGTACTACATGACTGCATTTTTATTGTTGAACCCTAATTACATATATCCGTCTATAGTTCAGTTTGTTTTTTTTCCAAAGCACCCTATGGCAAATATCTGTCTGGCATTCTCTTTACAAAATTGCCACTAATTAAAGTGGATTTTGCAAACAGAAGAGCCAGAAACATCATCATGCAAACCCCGTACTGCCTTTGATTTTTATATTCAAAACAGAATTAAAAGCACTGAGTTCTCATCCATCCAAAAATTTGCAGTATTTCTTCTGAAATTACCAGACTGACAAATTAATTCTAATATATATCCTCAAGGTAGTTTTCTTTGAAAAAGTATGTTATTGCACTACTTAGCTCAATAATCTTATGTTACAGTAAACAATCTTATGTTAGAGCTAAACTACAGAGAAATAGACCACAGAAGTCTGGTCTGCTTTAGTGAGTGTATTTTTTTCTGTACATAAACTCCCTCCAAGGATTCCAAGGTGCTCACACCTGGGAGGAACTTAATTCTATAGAATCCCAAGAAGGTGACCCAATCTATAGATTCCTTTTATTTGTTTTCATGTCCTTCACAAACAAGTACTGAAATGACATGGAAGTAGAGGAAGCATGTGAGAAAACCACCATGTATATTAAGAACTAAAACTGAGCTGCAACTTTTAAAAAAATAATGTCTCTGTTCCATTATTAGAAATAATGTGAAGAAAGAATAATAAAGGCTAAGCTTCTTGACAAAAGCTTAACTTTCATAATACCACTGCATTATTCTTCAAGTCTGTTAAAAATTTCTGTGCATTATATTTCGGTAATAATAATTAACACAAATGGTTATTTTTTTAAGAACTGTTTTTTCAACTATGTATGAAAGCATATCTGTGTTTTCACAGGTTTAAATAATACTTTGAGTCCACTCTTTTATATGATGTGCTGATTGAATGCATTTGCACTCGAAATCAAATCCATTGCTGCACAGGGAACATTAAGAAATGGTGTACTTTTTGTATTTTTGTTGCATGAAAATTCTATGAAAACTGTAAAATTTTTGCTAGCAATAAAAATTGATTTCTTTAGTGAAATCCAGAAAGAAGAGCATTTATTTGTTGGTGCTGCTGTTGATTGCACCAATGTTCCTTAATCCACATGTAGAAAGAACTCTTTCAAAGAAACAAAATGTATTTTATACAAATGAGCCAAATATAAGGAAGCTTAAATTACTGAAGTTTGGAGCACTTGTTTATATTGATTGAATGTGCCCGTCCTTCGTTCTAATATGGGTTTATGGATTCATTTCCTCTTACAGAGCATTAAGTTAGAGTTTTAAAAGCTTTCCAGTGTACAAAGTCTGGTACAGTCAATGTCAAATTCGAACACAGAGAAAGGGCTTTGGTTTGAGTCATTTCTTCAGGAAAGTTTTAAAAGTCACAAGTATCCCAGGCACTGAACTGGGATGAAGTAGATGAGGAAAAACTCATCAAATATTTTAGAGTCTCTCTGCCAGGGTCAGAGAGGTTTTTATGAGTTTATCAGGCAAGAGGTGATCCAAAGGCCTAGGCTAGATACCAGACAGATCACAGTCTAGATCCAAAATAACATTTTCTTATGCAGACTGTATTGCAGTTGGATCATTCCATGCTTTCTAAGGTTTTTTTAGGATATAACATGAAACACTTAAATCTTTTTAATCCTCAAGCTACAATGTCAGTTCCACTTTAAAGTAAATTATACTGTTTCACAGTACAGTGCATCACTATGCTGAGGCAAGCTGTAAACTGTAGAAGGAATGGGAAAAAAAGCCCCCCACAAAACCCCTCAGGGGATGCCAGATTGCAGTGAATCAAAGGAGTCAAGCTCTAACATTCACACTAATTAAAAATTAATAGCTGATCAGTTAAGAATCAAAAGCAAAAAAAGGTTTTAAATGAATCAACATACCCAGGAAACATCTCTTTAGCAGCCATTGCCCCTGGGTCATGAAGACATGAGGGTCTCCAGCCTCTGGAGTGTCCTGGCTGCAGAGTGACTGCATACTGAGCCTAAGCCAGTTCATCCCAGCATCCCATGGCATCTTGCAGTGGCTGACATTTTTCTCTTCTCCTGCTACTTCTCTGTGTCAGTGCTATAAAAGGAATAAATACGAGTACATAACTTTCTGTCAGACAGTAACATTTGGGAAACATATTTGCCTACTTTTTATGAGATGCCTCTGTAGTTTAATGAGGTAAGTGCAAATAAAATAATATTTTCCAAGCTGAAATTGAACATCTATCATAAAAGTACTCTCTTTTGGCTCTAGCTGGTGAGAAAAAATGCAGGCACATATTCAGAGCTGGAAAAAAGTGACATATTTTAAACTTCAATCATTAGACCAGTTTACTCATGAAAGTTCTCCTTCTTAATTTAATTCTATTCAACAAGATTTTAAAATTACTGAGGGCCCAATAACACTTCACTTTATAAATTTTAGTAACTCTGGATATTGCATTTCCTCTTTTAGGTCTAGTGTTAATACTGCTTTAGCTTAATCATGACTATGGTGTACCCTTGTGTTGAAGAGTTTACAAAAAACTGTTCCTGAAAAATGCCTTGCCCAAGGGAGAACAGTATGTTAAAAAGTGGGCAGGATAATACATTAGTCCCTTCTTCTACTGCTTTGGCAGCTGGTCATCTTGGATTTGGTCTCTATGTGCTTTCTTTTGGTTTTTTTTACTTCTTGAAGTAGACAAGAATATGCTATTAGATGCCTTCTAGATAAAGGCTATTGCATAGCACACAGCTTTAAGGTGGGGAAGAAACAAGACACAATGAATTATTAAAAGTCAAAGTTGCCATACTAGGCAGTCTTCTCTATCCAAGAAGCTTCATCATTATTAATTTATTATTATAACTTATAACAGAGAGAGAAGAATGAAACCCAAGAATTTATTTTTTATTTATTATTAAATTTATATATATATGTGTGTGTGTGTGTCTCTCTGTGTGTGTGTTTCTATATATAATTAATTTATTATTTATTCTTGGCCATCCTTAGCCCTCATCTATTGGGATAAAGAATATGATTTATCTTCACGTTTGGTTTCTGTTTTTCAAACAAATACCATTTGAATCTCTAGAACAGCTGTCTTTTTAACTTTTGCTTGCATGTACCGGTGATACAATAGATCCACCCTTTCAAAGTAATAAATAATTGTTTTCTTCTCAGTGCTACATGTAATTAACAAATAGCACTGAAGTCCTGGGAATTCACTTGCTGATTTCACTGAATTCAAATCTGGCCTTGAATTATTTCCCCTGAGCTGCAGAAAGCCATGTTTGGATCATTCTCTTAATAAAGACTGACCTGTTGCAAATGTTCCAGCCACAGCTGTGAACAGACTTGAGCCTTTTCTATAGTGGAAGTATACTGTGCTCTGATCTGGCCTTTTCTCTTAATGCTCATCTCATCCACACTCAAGCTCATGAAATGGAATCAGGTAATAATACTCATGTGCCAGTTAGAGCTCCTCCTTACTCAGGCTACAACTTATTACTCTTCCAGAAAAGAATCAAGGGAATGTGCTGCAGCATTAAGGCTGCTTTCACTGCTCTTCCAAAAGTCCTGCATGGAGGACAAACAGCTTGGATCACACCTCAAATAGTTGTCCAGAAAATCATCTCAGATTGAAAAATGTAACCATAGAATAAATTCTAAACATATAGATGGGTATGCATGGAGACAGTGAGAACATCAGGTGTAGCAGTGAAGCACATTGCTTGAGCTTGGATTGCATCCAGGCTTGGCTAGTCTGCGTGTGTGGTCTTAAGAGCCAATCATTTATGTGAACCATGATGCCAAAATCAAGGAAGTTCCTTAAATCAACAGCTAGCACATCAGTATAATTTCCACAGTATTCTCAAACCCCATGTTCTTGTGCCCCAGCTTGCTCTATGATATCCCATACTCATTCACCAGCCTGTTGCCTGTTTCATTAGTATAACTAATGCTGCCTCCTTTGATGTGCTCATTAGCAGACAGGAAACATGCTGAAGTACGAGTTCAAGCAAGTGCATTTTTACATGGAAGCAGTCTTTGACATTCCCTGTTTAGTGGAGTCTTTATGAAGACTGGGGGGTTGGGGTTTTTTGTGTGTGTGCTTCATTTTTCACCAAAATAGTTTTAAGAGAATAGGAAATAAAACCTGTATTCTCTGTCCACTATATCTACGTATCTTCTGTATCTATATACTCTTGACATAAATCTAGAAGCCTGCAAAGAGAAAAAACCCTTTTTTGCCTACCTTCTACCTTTCAGAAAAGCAAGAACCTTTTCTACTACTGTCTATCATACTCCAAATAGTTGTTCAGACAAATTTCTGCTTTTGTGTTTGAGATTTCTAAGGTTAGAGTTGAGAAGTGAAAGTGATAGTTCTAAAATGCTTTGGCCTATTTAGTAACTTACTTGCACTAACAAGCTGCAGTGAGTACAGTACAGATCATGAATCCTTTCTTATGTACCCTTGTAAATTAATCCAATAGCATAACACAGTTTAGAAATATAATACCAATAATAATATTTAAAAATATAATAACAAAATATAAAACATACAATAACAATGAAGGGGGTCCCAAATCAAAATTCAGGGTTTGAACACTAATTAAAATTAGAGTTGGCTCAGGAAAAATACAAGCTCCAAACACTTTAGCTTTCTTAGCTGGTATCAAGCTTTTAACTCAGTAACCTGAAGCTAAGCATTAAAGTTCTGGGTTGTTTTCAAGAACAAAAGTTCAGCTGCTGCTGCTGGAAGCAGAATGCAGATGTAAGCACATCTCAATTGATTAATGTGTAATTAATGATACAGCACAAGAACCATTGTCTACAGTTTGCACTTAACGATCATAACTTGTATATAATTCCTATCAAACCTGCACAGTTTGTAAAATAACACTGACTCTCACAATGCATAAGATGCCTTGCGGGGTGCAAGTAATGGATTTTAATTGATTTGCTTTCTGGGTGGATTCCAGTTGGTCCATAAAATCTCAGACCCTGATGTGTATTATTTCAACTGTCTCAGTAGTGTACAGCGAAGGTAACACGAGGTGTCATGCCGTACGTTTGCAGCTGAAATATTACTCCTGATGTTTTCCAGTTTGTTTGTTTGTTTGGTTGGTTTTTTGTTTGGTTTTTTTTTTTTTTTTTTTGCCTTTACCAGTGCCTCACTTCCCTAGAAATCAGGAGGCGCAGAGTGCACTGCTGACTGAAGTGGTGTGGCAGGTTCCAGTGCAGCAAAAAGATACAAGACTCAGATCATTGCTGGAATGCAAATATAAACCTTAATCCTCAGGGTCACCTGTTTCTGAAACACGTTACTTAACATTGTTTGTGTAGTGTTACTTGGCATGTTTTGCATTTGTTACTCAGCATTGTTTTGTATAGCGACCTCACGGGAGCATCTTCGCGTACGCTGTAAAGACGGCACCTTTCATAGACCCATAGCCAGAANCGGCCCGGGAGCCGCCCTGCGCCCGCCCCCGGCCCCGCCACCTCCCTCATCCGTCCTCCCATCGCTGCCATCGCTCCGTGCCTGGCTGCCGGCGCGGCGCAGGGCAGCGATGTGGCGGTGGCGGTATGTGAGCGGCCGGCAGCTGCACGGCTTCCGACACTACAAGGTAAAGGGTAGCCCCGGGGCTGGGAGGGTCGGCGGCGGACAGTCCTCTCCGGGTCGTGTCTCTGAGCTCCGGAGGGCTCAGCTCCGGGCGGCTGGATTCCAGCGCAGCCCCGCTGTGCGTGCGGCCACGGCCGGCCGAGCCATCCCTCCGCCGCCAGAGGGTCCGCAGGGCTCCACCTGTGCCCGCAGGGGAATGTCCCGCACCTCCCTCCACCTGTGCCCGCAGAGGGGTGTCCCGCATCTCCCTCCACCTGTTCCCGCCCGCACTCGGCCCGGCTCTGATCCGTGCGTGCCCTGGGCAGGAGCTGGGTGCTCGCGGGGCGGCAGGTCGCGGTGGAGACAGAGTGAACTGGGTTTTGAGTGAGTATCGACGTCTATAAAAGCTCTGCCCGTTTTAGAGCAGAGTGGTTTTGGAGGTATCCGGTATTTCTGTAAGAAAGCACGCATTGATGCTGCTTGTCTGGCTGTCTGCAAAGCCTTTGGACACAGGAATGCTCTGGCATTGAGAAATAAATAAGAAAGCCGAGAGGGGGAAAAGAAAACTTACTTTAAATAATTTGAACTAAATCTCATGTTTGCAAATAACTGGCGTGCAGAGTCCCAATAAATGGGTGAATCATTAGATGTTTGAATTCACCATTGTTATGTCCTGGACTTAGGAGTTATGGGGATGCAGTATGTGGGATCATCTAGGTTTGCTCCTGTTGGGGTGCAGGTGTCTGAAATGGGCCATGCCACCCTGTTCACACACCTCCACCCCCGTGGAAAGCAGGGAGGGCATGCCTGCTTCTACCAGCACAACACCCAGCTTTTTATTTTATGTTCAGTTTCTCAAAGCAGCCTGTACACCATGCTCCCCAAGATTCTTGCCTTCTTGCTCTAACCATGTGCCTTCCCAGGCTGGGCTTCAACTAGGGCGTTCAGCTTTTCCTGGTTCCTATCAAGCCCTGGGCCAGCAGCTCTGCCTGTTCACCTCAGCAGGAATGAAGGTGAAGGAATTGTGGCTTTGAGAGCATTCTCCAGCTTGCTTCCTAGGAACTTGTTTTGCACAGCAGCTTGTTAAAATGTACCAACCTGTTTTTGTGTCTCCAGTGTGAGCGGGATGAAACATTCTGCAAGCTGCTTCTGGCTATAGGGCGTGAGTTGCACAGGTCTGTGCTTGAGTGGTGAAGCCGCGGTCTTGCCTGAGATCAGGAGGAGAAAAAAAAGAGCTATTTTTAGCATAAACAGACATTGTTATTTAAGTAACTTTCCTGAATTATTTCAGTTTGTAGTAAAAATACACTTGTTTTATATTCTTTCTTATCACTTGAATGAAAATAGCTTCAAACAAGTGCAGATGAGGAATAATCAAAACAATATTCTTTTAAAAAGCAGAAATCATTGTGCCATACTTATAATTTACAGGGCAAATGATTACCCATAGACAGAATCACATATCAAATAATTTCATTTGAATATATTGGTTTCTCAAGAGCATTGCAAAGAGACTATGTAGGGTAATTTTCTTAACTATAAGAATCAGCCAATGCAGATGCTTGAGAGGTATCTGTTCTACTGTCTTCTGAAAAAAAAATCAGAAGTGCAGGCTTTAGAAAGATGAAATCAAATGGTTATCTGAGGTGACTTGTGACTGGGATATCTTGGAAATAAATAAATCCAAATGGCACGGATTTCACACAGAGAAGTGCAGCTACCTGAGGTTGGTGCTGCTGAGCAGGTCCGGTATCTGCACCATTTTCCTGGTGCTCCAGGTTGCAGGAGGACCTGGCAGGTGATGGCAGCTCTCCCTATTCCTAAATACTGCTCAGAGCGGATTAAAGTACTCCAAAAATACAAAAGGAGTGCAGCAAGGAGACACTAATCACTACCACAATCTCTTGTCCCTCACCTTCCCATACCTGGGGCTGCCACAACCACAGCTTTGTTCTCACCACCTCCCAGGCCTGACATATGCTCTTCAACCTCCTGTTGCCCTCTGGCTGCCATCTCCTCCCCTTCAGCCTAGGACCTTACTGCATCCTGGGACCTTACTTCCCAGCCCCTCTCCCAGAGAGGAGATTGCTGCTTCCTTTGCTGCCTACTGAACAGGTGCTAAACTCTGATCATTGTGCCTAGCACACGGGTTACCTCTTCTTACGACTTCCTGTCTTTTTCTGAAGGTAGGTAATCCCTGAAATGATCTGTGAGCATACGTTCAATATTGAGCTATTGTTGCTTCCAGACTTGAAGCATGCATAGAAAACTTTGGATTTTGTGGCATCCATCTCTCTGTTGTACATCACACTGCAGCATTGTCCTCACAGTAGTATTAGTGGCTTAGCTTACTCCATACTTAGCACCATTTATCTGCTGAGCACAATGCAGCTTAAAAAAATTTTGTGTAATCAACTCCCTTTGTAAAGGTAAATATGGCCTGAAAAAGAATGCTGTTCAGTTTTCAAAATTTTTATACAGCTCAATTCATTTCTTTGCCATGAATGCTCCAATTGTATGTCTCAGGCACTGTCTGTCTCCTGTTTGCAGTTGGAGGAGGGCCTTGGCAACAAAACCAGCACAGTTCTTTGGTAAGGGAATGGCAGACCTCTAATGAATGCAAAGACTTCAGCACCCTTTAGTATGTTAGGTCCATGTATGTTAGGCTTTTGAAGCAAGTTTTCCCCATTTAGCAAGCTTTGGCTTACATCACAGAGTGACCTCAGAGCACAAAAATGCATTCCCTTAGGATGGACCTGAAGCAGACAACAAACACACAAGTACACCCAGTACACTCAGTCCATAGTATTACAATGGAACCAGTTTAGTGTGATACCTTCTGAAATCCTTATAGCATCGGCATTGGCTCATTAGGGATAGCGATTTTGTTGTACAAATCGATTCCCATTCATTCTGCCTGTTAATGAGATTTTAGAGATTCAGTTTTCCTTTTTCTGCTTAAAAGCACACGGAGAAGAGATGGAGATGTGATGATGAGACAGTGCAGACATAACCCTGAGTATTACTGCTGTGATGTTTCTGCCGTCTTCTTGCCTGTGGGGCAGGTGCTGATTCCAGGACGGTTGTAAGCTCAGGTGATTTGCTGCCACTGTATCACAGAAGATTCTTACCCTTGATTTGTGTGCTATTCTGTAGGACATGGAGCAACACAGCCGAAAAGCTACAACAAACTGGAATTGTAGGGCTTGGGTCATGTCATTCCTACTTCTATGTATTTCTAGAAGAGCACCCATGGAATTACAGTGCTACCTTTTTTTCTGCCTGCTTGGGTTTCTGTTGGAAACAAGCTTTTCTACAACAACCAGATGATGAGTACAGATAAAATGAGAATTTGGTTCTTTATTTTTATCCTTCTCACCAGAATGCAGTCATGTCAGTAGTAAGCTCGTGTTGCCATTGCCTCTTCTCATCACTTCATTCTTAAGATTCCCCTTGCATATTTGCCTTGAGTCACCTTTTTATACAGTACCTGTGCACAGAGGTTTTTCAGGCCAGAAAGCTTTGATGCTTTATCCTGTTTCAGAATAAAAGAGATCTAAGAACAAACTATAGAGGCTTGACTCAAACAGTAGGCCTTGGAAAAGATGGTTTAAAAAATCAGATACAGCATTAAAAATTAACATCTAAGGTTTCACATTTTCATCTTGTTTTGTCCACACTGTTTCTATCCTCTAAGTAATTTTCTAGCAGGTAACTCTGTGTGGATAAGGAATATGGTGAGGAGGGGAGAGTAAATGAGGTATAGGTGGTTTCATTTCAGTGAGGGGTCTGCTAACTGTCCCATGTTCTCATAAGTAAAGTAGGTAGAGGTAACTAAGATGAAATCATTGTAAAATGGAAACATTTTAAAGAGTTTAAAATATTTCTTCAAAGAGAATGGAAGCATCTATAAAGAGAATGGAAGCATTTAAAGTTTTCTGTCAAAGTAGGAGGTTCTATCAAGTTGGGATTCTACCTACACAGCTGCTTCTCTGTCCCAACTCCATTGCTCTTCAATACTTTCATTAAGTAACAGAAGGGAGAATATAGTAAATTTTTCACTATACTAAAGAATTTTGAATAATAGGTTTATGATTTAAAATATACTTGGAAAAGGGATATAAAAGCCAGAAATCAATATGAAAAAATTCAGTAAATAAGGTGCAACACTGAGGGGAAAGAAAATCAACATTTAGAACATAAAATAAAGGACAACAGACTGCAGGAAAGATACCAGGGGATCAGAGTGTCAACAGCATTGTGGCTGTTATAATAAAGAGAAAAAAACGTTTTTTAGCTGGAAGTGTCATAAATATGTCAAAAGGTTATGTTTACTTCTGTAGGTGACATACAGATCAGGCATCAGGTGGAATAATATGTCCTGCCTGCTTTGGCCCACAGTTTAGAGTCCTCTGAATGACATTAGGAATACCAAGAGGCTTAGAAAAGATGAACTGCGTGAAACATTCTGAGTAAAGTGGGAGTAAGAGCCTAGCAACCATTTGGTCTTCAAGAGTGCCCTTTAGAAGAAAGACAATACGAGAGTTTTGGCTGCACAAAGAGAAATTCAAGGCATCTGCTATGTCAGTCTTGTGTTGATAAGGCCTGGTGAAACAGGTACTAAAGGGAATTGGGCAATCATTTTATCAGTCTTAAGAAATGCTTGATTTCTCTGAGGCAAGATCAACAATCTAGTGTTGAGTATTAATAAGCAGTTGCTGACACCTTTTAAAGAACGTTTTGGATAACGTATTTTCTTTTGGTATGCTGACATGGTTGTTTCTTGCAAGCAACGGGGTCATTACCTCATGGAAACTTGATCTGCATCCTTAATGTATACTGAACGTGATCCTGCATTAGGTGAACGCACTGGACTAGAAGATCTCTCGAATTACATCTCAGCTCTCATTTTGGAGGGTTAGAGAAACAAGATCAGATGTATGATGGTCATGTTTCAAGGTCTGACTCTTTCTCTTATACCGACAGATACCAGAAGTGCAAAGTGTGTTCAGTATAATCTAGTGAATTAGTGTCTGGAAGTTCAGGATTCACCCAGATACAAGGCTGGATTTCTGTGAAGTCTATGCTTTTCCAAGGCTACAAGTGTAACTATGATATTTAGAAAAATCATGAGTACTGCTCACCTTAATTGAACAGTATTTTCACTTTCTGCTCTGTTAACACAAGGACTTTACATGATTTTGAAAATTTAGGATAGGAGACTTCCATTTGCATGCTTATCTGGAACTTCTTAGGAGACAGTTAATAATGCTCATACAATAATGCTCATTGCATGTGGACAGTTTTATGTATGTTGAGTACTTTCTTTACATGTTTATTATATAGTGTTTTTCCACATAGTATTTTTCGGTTTTTTCACTAATATTTAATTCCAGATATTATCTGAAAGCAGTTATCAGTTGTGTCTGCTGTAGTTAGATTTTTCAAACACTGCAGTTTAATAAAGTCCTTGAATATTTGAGGCAGGGAAAACCAATGTTATCCGGCTTCAATAAAACTGGGAGTCAGCAGCCCACTGTTCTACAAATAAAATCTTGCAGTCTTCTTTATGTTGCTTTGATGGAAGACTGGGGTTGTAATTAAATGTTGTTGAATAGTATGTGAAATAAACCAAATAATTCATTACTCTTACATTATCTGTCACTACATCAGCATCTCATGTGTCAAAGAGCCATGGGCCAACTGAATGTGTCAACCTGAAAAACAATCTTCATGCACACATTACCTCTTTTTCCTCATCCTGTTGTAATTGTAGCTGACATAATGTAGCATTTCATGAGTTCTGTAATCATTATCTTCCTTCTACGTATCATATGCTAATGAACCAACAACTTAATGAAATCACATCACAGAGATGCTGCATTTGATATTACTTGCCGCAGGACTTTTTTACCCAATGATGGGAAACTGTACATGGTTTTGAGTGCAATATTATGCCCATGAATTTACAAAGGTTCATTAGATCACTTTTGGGACAAACACACTCAATATAAAGAGTTGTATGCCTTGTTGAATCTCATAGAAGTGCAAATACCAACTGCATAGTTTCATTTTATCGCTTTATCAAGAGATGTTAGCATTCTGAAATGTTTTTTTTGATTTTTATGTGTAGAATATGCATGTATAGATACATATTTTTGTTTATTCATCTGTGTTTTAATAGAAGACTAATTGCAAAGATGTAGCTGTGATTTGAATGTGGATTGTTTGTTATAAGACTAAGGGAACCCTTATTCTAAGGGTTGTTTTATAGAGGGAGGAATCTTTCTGAGGTATCCCCTCTCTTGTTCATCAGGATATTAGATAACAAGTGTTCAGTGTATCTGCTACAGAACAACTGTTTAGCATCTCTTATGGAAACTACAGCATGTTTTTAATCTGTCTTATCTTTTGGGCCTGGAGTGGTTTCCCCACTTTGGGTTCCCCAGGTATTTAGGTACACGCTCTGGCAGAGCTCCAGCTGGATGGGTACTTCATCTGCTCTTTGATCTTTAAAGGGCTGCTGGCACATACGTGTTTGTACATGCACAGAAATAGGTGTGGCACAAAATCCTGCTTTTGTTGTTTCCTTTTACCAAGTGTGCAAGACCAGTCTGCACAAAAAAACCCCATAGAATCAACTTTCTTGCTATGTTGGAGCTTCTTTAAATAGCAGGTTGAGGATCAGTTGTGCAGTTCCTTGAGAGTCTGCAGGTTTTGGGTTTAGCAGGATTTATATTTTTACCAATCTAGGCCAGCCTCTATCTTTGTTCCTTTACAGCAGCACACATGCAGCTGTCTTCTATTACCCCTTGCTCAATATTTAATCATGTTTCTATGTTCTTTTTAATTATTTTGGCTTTGTTGTTAAGTGCTTGAATGTGTCCCACTAAACAAAGCCTTTTCCCGAAGAGAAACTAGGCAGCATGCTTAATATAATTACTCTTAGTTGAAAGCTGGTTGCTGACTTCCAATCCCACTGACTGTCCACCTCCCCCTGGTCTGGATAAAGCACTTGGTTTTGAGCTCCTGGATGAGCCTATGTGGAGAAGGAGGAGACCTGCTGAGGTCCCTTCTGATCTGAATGATCCAAACTGTGTGATCTTAAGGCCATGACACTGCTCTGTAAGCAAGGGGATGTGCCACTGGCAGGCATCCAGTGTCCCCAAGAATAGCCAGTGCTGACCCACAGCTCTATGAGCCCATGACCTCATGGGCACAGGTCCATACATATTTCACTAAGGGAAAAGATGTGGCTGATGACTCAATGTGTGTGTCAGGATTCCTGAAAATGAGGAGGTGAGCAATAAATGTACCTTTGCAACAAAACGTCCCCAGGACAGCAGTTTGTGTAATAACAACTTTCTGATGACTTAGTAATACCAGTCAGAATTGTTGAATTGCACAAACTGTGACATTCTAGTATTTACTAGGAATAGTATCAGGTAGAAGGAAAATCTAACTATATTTCCTAGCTGTAGTGTGCACAGGCTAATGGAACTGAAGGGGGCAAAGTGAGAGGGGAGAGAAGAGCTCAGGAGCCCAACTTGGGCAGTCTCTTCCTTCACAGTGCAGCTGCATGGACCCCTAGTACAGGCTTGTAACTCCTGGACTTAGGTATTGGTGACTTAATTATAAAAAATAAAAGAAAAAAAAAAAAGAAAAAAAAAGAAAAAAGTGTGGGTGGGTGGGGGGAAAATGCAGGAAACACCAAATTATTTAAGCCGTGGGAGATAGAAAACCCAGGCCATTACTTATGAATAATTAACTAACTGATGAAATAATGTAAAGCAATTCTATTATTAGAAATGGCAGGACTGTGTTTTGGAATACATCAGCACTTAAACTGCTGAACATATTTGGCATCCACGGTATTGTGGAGCTCTGTTGTTTATAGCATGCTTCTCTTTCTTCCTTTTGTGAAACTTTTGTTAAAATCCAAGACTGTGTCCCATAATAACTACAAACCTGTAAAAACACATACAAAGTAGAATTAAACTCCACATGTTTAATGTATTCTAGGAATTGGAAAGATTGATGGAAAATTGTTACCAGATGTGCCAGTATTTCAGTATTTTCTTTAAATTTTTTGTGGTTCCTGAAGTGTAAGGTATCACACAAGCCAAGTTCATGTTGCATAAGAGTTGCCCAAAAGGGTGATTTCCCACTGAGCTCTCTTAAATAGCGACTGGTTCATGCCCTGGATTGGGAGGGTCATTTTGCAGCTTTCAAAACCACAAAACCCCCTTGTCTTGTGCAAAAGAGAGTCCATTGTCACGCCTCCCATCCCTTTCTCTGCCATTTACAAAACACAGGTGCTGTGAATGTATATGACTGAATGGCACGATGTGGTGCTACCTGGGACAAGATGATTTAAATACAGGAAAGGAATAGTCTCTTAGTATATAGAGCAGCTGAATTTGAAATAACTATATAATGTAGTTATGCAACTACATTTCTTGCAGCTTGCGTGTGTGTAGACATACTTTATATTTTTCTCTTAATCACAGTCGTTCCAAACTTTTATTCTTGTGATGCCTAGTGACTAAGGAGTCTAGTGAAGATCCAGCATCTGCTCTCATTAATGGTTAGCTCACTCCTGTTTGGGTTTTGTTTGTTTTCTCTAAACTCTCTCCAAGGCAATAGCTAGGCTTTTGGTTTGGAAATAGTCTGTTCTGGAGGCAGTGCACTTCATTTTTTTGGTTTCACCATCCTTCAGCTCTTCCAACATGGGCATGTGGGTCTTTGAACATGCACAGCAGACAGAGCTCACTTTCATGCTCAGGAAGTGCCATATTGCTGGGTTACAGTGTAGTCTCCAGACTGTTTCAGATACTTTGAACCTAAACGTACTGAATGCTAATGATCTGTTGGGTGTGTGGGGCAGATGATGAGGCCCAACACCCCTCCAGCAGATGCTGTACGGTGCTGATGTGACCAGCTTGCAATAATGGAAAGTATTTCTAAGCTGTGTGGATGTGAGCCAGAAGGTACCATTTGTCTTGTATGTAGCAGAGCAGACCTTGATCACTGTGAGTGCTTTTGCCCGTAGATGTTTGGCTCTGCTCTGTCACTGCAGAGCAGTTGTCTTTCTTCTGTTGCCAAACCTTTGCTTTTGCTCATTTTTTTTTCTCCTGTTTTTCTGTTACTTTTCGTAATTGTTTATTCCTTTTTTCCCCCCTCCCCCTTAATCTTGTTTCCTTTTCCCTTTCACACAGGTGACCAGCACAAACTTGATGCTGTGCTGGATCCCCTGGATGGAAATTAAGATGCAGGAACACCAAGTAAAAGCACATCTCATGTCCGCTGCCCAAGTCACTGTGTGTGTGTGTGTCTGGTGTCTATGTTCTCATTTTGGCTCTGCTAGAAGCCATTAACACTGAGAGAGAAAGCAGATGGCTTTCAAAGAGATATCAGCTATTAAATAAAACCAGAAGAAGCATTTTTAAATTTGGGAGTAAGATGAAGTCAATGCCATTTTCCTTATTCCCTCACTACTGCCATTCCCTCCCAACTGTTACAATTTCTTTTAAAAATAATTGAGAGAAGCTTTCTGGTTATTCCAAGCCCTTCTTCTTTGTATAAGGACAATCAATCCCTTTTCCAGGGCAGAAACTGTTGGCAGGGAAGTGCTTAGTACTTGTATGAGCCTTGCACTTAAAAACTTCCAAGAGGCTTATCCTCTCCACTTTTGTCTTGTAGTATAAGTGCCCTGAAAATGACGGAATTACACAACAGCAAATGGCAATGCTTTTTTTACATCAGGTTCAATGGACTCTTGCATTCATGTTCATTGGTCATAATGTGAGCAGCACTTTGCTTTTCTGAGCAGCCATGAACATTAAACTCCTGAGGATTTCATGGCCTTGAGGTTAGTAGCTTCTTGGGAGCAGAACAAAGCAGAGTATTAGACTGTATAGCAGACATTATTTGTCAAGATTTATTTTTTGCCATGACTGAAAACTATTTTTCCATGGGTGTTTCCTTTGGTCTGGCTAAAACAAATTATTGTGGAGGGAAGAGCAAATTTCCATTCTTCTGCACATCTGCTGAATGTTGCTTCCCCACCCAGAGAACCAACAGTTCAGCCACGGACATCGGAATTAACAGGATGAAGTGTGATGTGTCTTGAAACATCTTTAGGTGACAAAAGCTGGCTGTAATTCTACTTTTTGGTTGGTTTTTGTTTTTTTTTTTTTTCCTTCCCCAGTAAGGGCTATTTTGATTTTTGGTGCTTGACTTTGGAAACTGTGAGGCAAACAAAAAGCTGACTGTGTCTCTTGTTTGTGTCTGTTATGTTGGAAAGCTTACATTTTCCATTAAAGAAAATACAATTAATCTCTTACATTTTCCACTAAAGAAAATATAAAAATTATATAAGATCTATATAGCCTCTTATATTTTCTCTATAAGAAAACAACTTCAAAGAAATGAGACTGATTTTCCTTTTTTTTCTTCTAAGGGGAAGCAATAGTTCTGAACAGCCAGTGAATATTTTGGATAGAAAGCCTCATTTTACTGTTGTTGTTTAACTAGTATTTTCTGATTTTGTTCATGACTTTGACTTGGGGGTGAGGGGAGAAAGAGAATGCCAAAGTAGAAGCAAGGGTAAAACTCACTTATTTTGACTTTCGCACATGCTTATCCAGGTATAGCCGAATTCATTGAATTTGCTGGTGAGCAAATTGTCCCATGGCTCACACAGTCTGTGAACACCAGCTGGGTAAGGAAATGGGCAGTAGCCACAGTGAAACTTTGAGCAGACTCCTTATTACCTGGAACTTTCAAAGTGCTAATGGATACTTCGAATTTTCTTCATTTTCAGAGGATTTCCATTGCGTGAATTAAATTCTAGCTGACTGGTCTGTTGGTATTGTATGGCTTGGTATGATTGTTAATTTTGGCATAAACATAAGCAAAGCCCACAGGTTTTGGTAATTCACAGGCAAGCTGGACTATCAAAAGTTCAAACAGCTGTAATAATCAGTGTTT
Organism: Pycnonotus jocosus; assembly: GCA_013400435.1. Classification (NCBI taxonomy): domain Eukaryota; kingdom Metazoa; phylum Chordata; class Aves; order Passeriformes; family Pycnonotidae; genus Pycnonotus; species Pycnonotus jocosus. The sequence continues at coordinate 10,401 of VWYP01023523.1, read as the reverse complement.
GAAAGTTAAATACAGCATCTGGACCTGCAAATACATACAGAATAATGAAAACTTAAGTTTTACCTGCAAATTTTTTTTTCTGCGGTAATTTATTTAAGAATTCTAATATATATTCTGGTGGAAAATCTGTTGATGACAAAATTGCATCATGTATTAAGTAATATGGGTGGCAGCAGCAGAAAAATGACACAACAAAATGAACACTTACAACATTTTTGGAAAAATTTAAATCAGTGATGTACACTTCATTAAACTGAAAATTTTATTCCCTTTGGAAATTTGGGCAGTCTGGTCTGACTGGTTACTGGTGATTTTTTTATTTGTCAGTATGTATTTACAGTGTATAGCTGTGTTATAATAATTTTATTAGATGCTATATTTATGATCTGTAATTTAAACTTGAATACACAAAATTACCATGTGGATGCTTTGTTTTGTCCAGAAGATAATTAAAACATATGCTTTGTATTCAGATAGAAAAAAGAAATGTATGGAAGAGTTCCTAAGCATTTCATATGTTGATACCTGAGTTTAAGACAAATGCCTGAGATGCTTTGATAATTAATGTCTTGGAACAGATGCTTGTAGAGTGCAGTCTCCTCCAAAGAGTAGTTGGCTAGGAGAGATCAGTAAATCAACTATGTATATGGAGAGACAATTAACTGTTAGCTGAAGTCACCTGAAAGGACCCTCTTTGTCATCAGTTCTTTTACAACTGAGCAGCTTTGTCAAACTGAGGTCTAACACATCCCTTTCTTACTCCCATTTTCTGCACATGAGGTTTGGACAGTGCTATATATAGATATATCTGAATCTTTGAGACTCATATGCATCATCCTAGCAACATTAAGCCATATATTCACTTTCAAAGTCCAAGAATTTCTGAAATAATTATGTGTAGCACCCCAATGATTGATAACTTCTTCCAATGCCTACCTGCCAGGGTTCAAGTACATGGTTTTGAGTGGTATTATCAGTTAAGGTTGTTCTTGCTCTGATTATTCTGTGTTCTGCAGTCTCAAGGCAGGATAAAACTTGATGCTGTCCTCTGAGGAAAAAGGAGACAACAGCAATTCAGGGTGGCCTTGGATTCCTGAAATATTTTGTTTACAAAAGATACAGATATGTACTTACTGGAATTTATAAAACACATGAATTTACAAGTCTGCCCAATAGAGAAATTTTATTGTTGTAGTGAACTGTGCTATTTTAGAGCACATTTTTGTAATAACATTGCCTTACATGAATTAGCATTGTGCAAATGCAACTGTGTTACTATGACAAAAGCTGTGTATCTCTGCAAAATAATATTCCACCTACAAGCACATTCCATATTCACTATCTATCCTACATACTAGCAATGAACTGGTGCTCAGGCTGTGCATTACTGGTATTGAAAATAAAAGTGGTAAATCCAAAATATGGTAGAAATGCAGAATCTTATAGGGTTGTAAAATTAATAAGAATTTAGAAGTAAAATGTGACTGCAGAGCTGTTTGCCATTTCACAAGCCTAAACCTTTGTGTTAGTACATAGAGTTGCTAAAAAGGTAATTTTAAACCAGGCCAGTGTTTTTAAATTAAATAAAACCTGTACAAATCAGAATAAAATAAATTTACACCAGTCTCACTGAGTGCTCTTAGATGCTGAAGGATATGTAGTGCTGGACAAATAGCCATTGTTCTTTGTAGCTTTGTTTAACATACTTGCTTTTTCCTCACAGTACAGTGCTGTGGATACAAATCCTTTATCCGTGTATATTATGCAGCCCATCTGGAATAAAATTATTAAGGTAAGAATTTCATTTAATAAAAACATGACATGTTAATGTAAGAATTTGCTTTAAATATAGAGTGTACTTTCATTTAAAAATAAATATTGATCAATAAAGCTGAAATGAAGACATCTGATAAAAGAAAAATGTTGCAGCTATATAGCTGTGTTTAAAATATGTTGTTTTGAGATTTTTTTTTTTTTAGAAAGAAAGGGCTTGTTTTTTTTTTTTTTTTTTGATTGCTGTAGAAAAGGCATCCATTTCTTTTTTACATCTTTCATTATTGCATCTTTCATTAAACAGCTTTGCAGACATGGATGGTTTTACTTAGTACAGATTATTTTTGTGCAGCATATGCTGCCTAACAACAGCATGGCTTTCTCTCTGTGCTGTGCATATGATTTTATGCAAGTGCTGTCTCATTTTCTCCCAAGGGGATTTGCTTGAGCGAGCCAGGCGCTCCTCTCAGAAGCTGAAAATGAGAGTGGTTACCATGATCACCATAATGACTGGAAGATGCCATCTCTTGAATGCATTACAATCTGCAGTTTTTAAAAATAAACCACTCACAGTTAGTTATGCTGTTGTTGGGAAAAAAAAAATCTGTATCTCAAATAAATATGAACTTTATTGGTCTCCAAGGAAGCAATGACTTCTGCATCTGCTTCATTACAGGAAGTGTTTAGATCAGAGCAGACTTGAAAATAAACCTTTGTACAAACAAAAAAGGATGTATGTGGTCAGAGTGCTGTTGGATCTGCCATCTTTGGGTTTTATAATTCAGGTGTTGCTTATTCTTGATATAGCAAGAAAAGCATAATCTTTAATTCATAACCTCAAAGTAATTTAATGAAAAGTATTCATATGACCCAACTGAAGAATTAACAAAACAACCTGAACGTGGCATGAGAAAAAAGCAGTTCAAAGATGTGACACTGAATTCAGTAATTCAGTTCAGAGACTTTGTTTTTATTCCCATCATAATGTTGAGGAAAACAATGAAGCAAAAAAGGCCCCTCCAGCACTCTGGCATGGGAGATGCACAGAGACTTTACTGTGCGTGGGCCTTTTGGTTTAGGAGATGGGTGGGTATTCATCTGTTATCAGATTGAAGGGGATAAGTTTTTCTAATGGCTGCAGCATTTTATCAGAAGAAAAACAACATTATTGAATGTCCCCATGTAGCTTAGGGTGATAGGTCCTATAAAAAGTGTGAACTCTTTAGATTTTTTTAAAATCTCACGAAGTTTTAGGTGAGCAGGATTTAATTCGCATCTTGCCGGAGGAGAACCCAAACCAGAGCAAAGAACTTAAAAACTATTTCAACAATCTGAGTACAGAACCAAGGACTGAAGTGGGTGCTGTGTGCACTGTGCCCTTTGGTTTGGTTTGAATCCTGAGGGTAAAGCAGTGAACATTCCACTTTGCCTTCTGGTGCAAGAGGGTTACTGAATTCTTCTCAGTGATGTGTCACCAGGATTTAAAGGGAAATTATGTTGCTCTCAGCTTTTGTAGAAGTAGTCATTCTAATGTTAAAAGATACTGCCATGTAGAATCAGAGTCCTGCAGAGGAGCTGGCAGTGCACAGCTGCAGAGGGAAAAGCAGTATGTAACTGAGATTGCAGTAGAGTCCATGTTGCTCCTAGAGATGAAAACGAGAATTGAGAGAGAACCAAAATTATTGGCTACAATGTAACTTTGTAAAATATCAGTAGGAACACAAGTTGCTATAATGGTTTTGTTCCTGAGCAGTGCATTGCTATAGGGAAATGAAGATAATTTTTAAAGAATGTTTTGCATCTACTATGTTCATTCAAAATTGGGCAGTACAAGTCACCAAATTGTACATCTTGATGTCTAGGAGAAGTTCCTTCACTCAGTTTAGACATCATGATACATCCATTTTCAGATATGAATTAATTGTCTTTTCATTTCTAAACTGGTGACAACAAAAATTCCATGTGGACTATTTTTACCAGATTCTAGAGGAATTGAAAAAAAAGCAACCTTAAATTCACTGAGCCAAGCAAAAAAACCCCCATAAACGTGAGAACAATGGCTTGGGATTCATGTCTTGCCTTTCATATGCCTGTTTAATCCTAATGGCAACACAAGTTTCTCTGCATTCCACAGCACAGAATTCGTTGGAAGATGTGTTCCGTATGTTATAAGACATTACCATTCATTGTAAAATGTACTTCCTATGTTATAAGAAATTAAGAAGAGTTTGACATTAAAGATCTCTGAATTTGTGAGCTGAAAATATATTGTTATAACCCAGCTCATTTATCTCTGGTGAGGATGCTGGAAAATGAGAGAAAAAGGAGGAAATCCGACTGGAATACACAGGTGTGTGCCAACATCACTGAAATCAATTAAACTTCCCTCTGTTGCCTTTATGAACTTTGATTTTATCCCCAGAATTAAGCAAGAGTAGCATTTTAGTGGTCTCAAGTGACCTAGTGAAGTTTGAACAGAGCTTTAAATAAATGTGTACTTTACCATTAATTATCCAAATTGTTGTCATATTAAAGCATTTGTTGTTTGTATTAAGGCTTTTAGAATGAATGGCTGTGGACTCAGAGAAACAGAAATCAGTTAATACTTTGTGGAGCTAAGAGTTTTTTCAAAGGTCCAAGCACACAAGGGTTTTGCCAGAGGGCAGATGTGATTCTCCCCATGGCACCTCCAGTTGTATTAATCATGTAGCACCTTGATGTATCAGACCTCTACTGTTCGTTAATTAGATAATGAAGATTGCAGCTCATCCTTCTAGAGCATACTAATAAATTCAGCCTCTATTTTTCCAAGGTGTGTAGGACATTAATCTTGAACACCCTGTGATTTCCTAATTATGAAATAGGGTGATGGTAGTGTAATGCCAACCAAAAGGATAAGGGGCATTAAATATAACAAAAGGGATTTTGCAACTGGAGTACTTTCCAAATACCTAGACAGGTTAGGTTCGGTAAGGATCAAAAGAACACGCTTAAGGGTTTAACTGCAGGAGAGTCTGTTTTCCTGAGGACAGAACTCCTGTAACTGTTTTTCATGGTATGTCTGTTAGCCACAGGGATTGCAACTATAACAACATCCTCTGAAGGTTTCCTTCTTAAAATACACACTGTTAGCAAGAAAGTGGGTTAAAATAACTTCTTCATGTTTGCACCATGGAAGCATAAATTATTTCCTGTAATAACTTTAAAATGACATTGTTGAGAATGATGAGCCTAATTAGAAAGTAGACATTTGTGGTGCCCCACTTGGTTTAATACCCAACAATTCTTATGAATTTTCCAGGAAAAAGCAGTCACTTTATCCATGTATATCCATGTAAACATTTTGTCCATAGCATCTTAAAGCACTCTTTTGATCTATGATTTAGATTAAAAGAGGCAAATCTAGATTTTTTTTCCCAGTGTCTGTGCTTCTTATTTCATGGAAGGTCATAGATAGCAGATAAATCCCCAGCAGGAGATTACACCTTCTGCATCCTCAGGTGGCAAAATAGATGTCACTGCACATTGAGCATGCAGCCAGTGTAAGAACAGGAGACCACGCAGTGAAGGGTTCCTCCTTGGAAGCTCTTCAAAAAGAATTTCAGGGGACATTTGCTGTCCCTTTTCTTAGAGGTTTAGATTTGCCTTTTTGAATACTCAGAATGATAGATACATTACATTTTTAAAATTGTTGCTATACACATTCTATGGTGTGTTTTAAATACCTTGAGAGCTGACATACAGTGTTTTAAAATCAGTGATAAAGTATGCTGATATGGAAAGCAAATATCAGATGTAATAGTTTTCACGATGTTGTTACGGAAGACATCAAAGAAACATAATGGAAAAGTGCTCAGGAACTCTAATCTGATTTTTGGAAGTGTACACTTAGTCTGTACATCATTGGTTTCACCATTTCTCCTGAATATTACAAATTGCTCTATAGTTGAAAAACAATCTAGTCAGGATAGTTAATCAGTCAAAGCATTCAGATTTTATAAGTAAATTTAAGTCAATGTAGTAGTAGGATAGTAGAAATTAATATGTATTCATCTGTTCTGTTCAGCTAGCTAGTCCAGAGATATTAACAGAAGATTTGATTTCAAAACTATTGTAAGTATAGTTGTAGTATAATATTGTAATGTAATATACTATTCCTCTTAGTATCAGGAATTACTTGACTTGATTTTCTTTAATATTTTCTGTTACTATTTTATAGTGTTGAAGTATTTTATGTACATTTTGAGTCCTTAGACACTCCAAATAATTTAATTATAAGCCTCCAGTATTTTTGTGTTTTAAATATATTGATAATGTGTTTGAGTGATGGTGATGTTGATACCTAGTATTTCTGCAAATATGTTCTGTCTAAAAATCATGTAGAAAGCTGTGTAGGCTATTTCAAAAAATATTCTAGAGAAACCGTGTTACTTGGGAAGAGTGTTTTCAAAAGAGATTCCTGTCTCCGTGTAAGGAGCACCTTAAAGCCACAGGGAACAAGTGCCTGAGAATGGTTTCTGGGACAAAGAGGTTTAAGTGAAGGCAGAGAATCCTTTTCAGCACTCCTCAAAGTAAAATGAATTAATGGAGTGTTTATAATGGATGAGTAAAGAGGAAGACCATCAGAAAGTTACTATCTAGAGAGTAGGGAAATGCTTGTAACAGGGAGATCTTCTGAATCTAAAAGTGTAATGCTCTCAGGGTATGATTTGGTTGATGTTTTGAGTAAGAAACTATTCACATACTTTGGAAGATCTTTCCTTGTTATAGTGTGGGAATACAATGCTTAAAAACCTGCCACGTGGATGCTGAATTACCACACTGGGGTGCTGCAGTCTTCTTTCAGTTCTGATACAGCTGATCACAAAAGGCTTTCCTTGGAAGCTGGGTAAATAAGGATAATGTACAACATTTTAAAGGGAGTACAGCGTTTTTAAAATGTCATTCTTACTGCAGTCACAAAAACCAGGCAAAATTGCGTTTGAAAATTAATTTCAGAAACTAAAACTATTTTAATTTGAAAATGGGGAAATATACACAAATCTGAACATTGCTGATGTCATATAAAACCTTCTTTCCTGGTATAAAATATTTCATTGAAATAAGATGTACAATTTGAAATACAATTTTTCTCAATTTTTTTCCTTTCATTTTTTAACAGATAGTGCCTTTGTGGATTGCTCCCAACCTGTTAACATTCTCTGGATTTGTCATGATTTTATTTAATTATTTTTTAATATCTTTTTATGACTGGGACTACACTGCCTCAGGTAAATATATTCACGCTGTAATTTTTCAGAATTACTGAACTGCTTATACTTCTGAATGTTACAGGGAGGTATCAGGCACCTGAGTCTTCCACTTATTCTCTTAATGAGGCTCCTGTAGGTGCAGATAGGAGAATCTACCTCACACATAGTATTATAAATTTAGATCATTTTATTGACAAATCTTATTTAATTTTATTCCTAAAATGGGTTTCAGCATATGCTGCTTGAAGTCTCTGATAAGCACGTTATATTTAAAGTTAATTCCAGGGTTTAAATATGCAGCCAAAATCCATCTGAATATTCTTTATAACGTTTTCATTGATTTCACATTTCCTAATACCTAAACTGATGCCTGAAGGAGTTAAGTTCTCTTTAATTTCTCCACATATTCACACCCTTTATCCAAGACTGCTTCTAGACAAAAACATAGTTTCTGAATAAATGTCTCTTCAAATTATGACTTTCAAAGTCTGAGCCCATGTTTAATCCTCATTGTAGACCAAGTCAGAATTTTTTTGGACCTGATTGCTCCTGAGTGTAGGGCATGTTTGGTCTCAGACCAGCTATTGGAGCCCACAGAAAGTAGTAATAATCTTTGAGGTGATTAATATGTAAAATATATGTAGATAAAAGGCTTTGATTTTCTTTAAACTAGACAATTAAGTAAAGATAACACTTTTGTTCCCTGAAACAACTAAATTTAGCTGCCTTTATTTTTTTATGCCTGTGGTACACTTCAGGAGTTACCCTTTGGTATGGGTTGTAGTACATGTATCATAGCAATTCTAGAGGCAGGGATACTTGTTAGCAGTTTTGGTTCAAAAGTTATGTTTTCAGGACCAGCTTGTTATGTAGTTGTCTTAACGACTCTTTCTTGAACACCTCTTGCTTTTTTTTATCCATGCAGATGATATTTACTCAGTCCTGTAATAAAAGAAAATCTAGAACAGATCTTTTAAATGGGATTATGTTATCTTGACACATTCTCAGTAGATATACATGGAACTTGAAAACATTTGAAATGGTGATTAAGTCTGTTAGAGATCTGTATGTGTAGTTTGCAAGCTCTTCCTGAGTCCACATGAGAACAGTACCCATCATTTCTCGTTTGATGGAAAACTTTCATGCAACCTAAAGGGCCTTTGGAATATCATATATCAATCCTATACCTAGGATCAGAAATAAAAGACCTAATTTCCTGCACAGTTGGTTTTCATGGTGCAGTTTGCAGATTTGTAGCTAGGACTCAGGAATTGTCGTCTTTCTTTTCAGAATGGCAAGATGAGGCACTGAGACAAAGATGGTCAGGGCACTGCTTTAGGTGCTGGCATCTCCTGGCATCATTCAGGCAAGGACACACCTCTGTTTGCAGGAATTCCCTGTGTTTGGTGCCAAATGGCAGAAACCTGAGAGGACTTTGCATTTACAGTAGTTTAGTGTTGATGCAGTATTGGGTAATGTTTAAGTTAAATAGAAGTCTCTTTGGAAAAAGGATCGATTTCTTTAAAAGAGCAACAATAACCTTGGATTAATGGTATCAGCAGAGCAAACACAGAACCCTGGACTCTGTCCAATTTGACTATCTTTTCCTTTTTTCTCAAGGGTAAAAAAAAAAAGGATGCTGATATTTCTGCTAACCTAAGTACAAAAACTTCCTGTTCAGATCTGTGTGGCAAAAGTGTTACACAAACCCCACACTGGCATTGATAATCATACATGAATTTTCTTTTTCCTATGTATTACATGAACATTAACTAATTTTTCAATGGATGGTCTTCCCATGACCTATGAATATTTTTGCCTAGTTACTGTCATTGTTTTGTGCAATACTAGAGTAATTTCAGGATGAAAAAAATCTCTCTACTAGCTTTTGTTCTTTACGGTATAAACACATTCAAGCCTGCTCAGTACTCCTTTGATAGAGCTCACCGATGCCTGAAGGTCAGACTCAAATATTTCAATCTGTTTGATGCAGTGGGTTAATCAGTGCCAGCTAGTTTGTATGTACATGCATTTCTTGGTGGATTTCTTTGATGTTAACCCCTGTTACGCTGACTCACTACCCCATTTTTTTCAGGTACCAGTCCTGGACTTGTTCCCACCTGGGTGTGGCTGTTCAGTGCTTTTACCACCTTTTGTGCTTATGCTTTAGGTAATGTACAGTGAAATAATTTGCATGTCTTGCATTTTCATGTAATTTTATCTTCCAATTCACTAGTGATGATTCTGAGGTAAAGAGGCATTGTGGATAAATTACTGATCCTTTCCAAAACAGTTCTCTTAGATTAAAAGAAAAAACAAACAAACAAACAAACCAAAAAACCCCCAAACCACAACGCAAAAAACCCTCCAGTTCAAACAGTGTATTAAGTAACATATTAGAGGTTCTATTACAGAGGTTCTATTACAGAGGTTCTATTACTCTTATTCCTTTTGAAAGTTCAAATTATTTTAGAGGAGCAATGGAAATCATTATATAGCAGCAGCCTGGTTCCAATCCCCCCGTCATGGGCAGGGACACCTTCCACTAGATCAGGTTGCCCAGAGCCCCATCCAACCTAGCCTTAAACACTTCCAGGGATGGAACATTTCCAGCTTCTCCAGGCAACCTGATCCAGTGCCTCACCATCCTCACAGTAAAGATTTTTCTTGCTAATACCTAATTACTGTCTTAGTGAACCCATTCCTCTTGTCCTATTCCTTGACACAAGTCCCTCTCCATCTCTTTTGTAGCCCCTTTAGGTCCTGGAAGGCTGCTCTAAGGTCTCCCCAGAGCTTTCTCTTCTCCAGGCTGAACAACTCTCTCAGCCTGTCTTCATAAGAGAGTCACTGTTTTTTGGTTTCATAAAAATCTTTGTCCCTTGATGATGACATTCTGAGAAGCCCAGACACCAGAATTAGCAGAGGGTGTTTTCAAAGATTAAAAGAAATAGAGGACAAAGCAGAAAAAAAGGAAATTGTTAGGCACTTCAGTGCTTAAGGAGTGTGTAAGGAGAGGTGGTGATGACAGATGTGATGACAGGCCCGAGCTTCTTATGGAAATAAGTATCTTTTTTTTTGCGTTTCTCTTTCTGTTTTTTTCCCATAACACCTACACCTCGGTTTCATATTCCATTTTTACTACTTTATACTGTGCCATGAATGTATTTTTAGGTATGTTGCACTTTACTGTGCAGTGGTGTGAAGACATAGACCTGGAAGGATACTGACCTGAGAGTGAGATCCATGTTTGTGTAGCTTTTTTGCTTTCTCTTCCAAAGCTCTCTCATTCCAGACTAGTCTTTCCACAACATGGTGAAACAGTGTTATTTTCTTACATATAACAGAATTATTTTCTGGGGAGACTCAAGGTAGTACA
>VWYP01023516.1:114340-177505 GCA_013400435.1 Pycnonotus jocosus | reverse complement strand
AAGGGAAGGGAAGGGAAGGGGCCTTTGCGCTGCCAGGCTGTGTGGAGACTCTCTGCTCCAATGCTCACAAAGATTTCTCGCCCAGTAGAGCTCCAGAGGAGCCTGAGCTTATGATAAGCAACGGCATACTTAACAGTTACATGTTACCGTTCATGATAATGCAATATTTCATTTGGGTGATTTAGAAGTCCCTCTTGACCAACTTACAGTGAGACACCAAACGCTTCATCAATCACAACCATTTTTATTCACAATCCAGTGCAAAAACTACAGGGAGAGTTGAATTTTCAGCAACTCATTGGGGAGGGGATTGCTACTAGCTCTGAAAATCCTCCTATCTCACCAATTTTTATGTTAGATTCAAATATATTTTCTTTCTAAGCAGCATTCCATTTTCCTGCCTCTCTCTGCCGCGTTTCTTATCGTGGCAGGGTGAAAGAGTATCCAATTTAATATCTGTTTTGCAGGACAGGAGATTTTTTTCATATCTTATGCACTAAGGAAAGCTGCAGGGGATGGCTTAGCAGGCTGAGCATCACGTTTTAAATACCTAGACTCCCTGGAACCACAGATCCCATCAGGTCGACTGAGCCCTTCATGTTTCTGGGGTAGATAAATTAAATGTCACACTGTTTACTTTGTCGGGGTCTGCAGTAAAGGTCCTGTCTGCTCTGCATGGAGCTGAAGGTTAAAGTCTCATGGTTAAGACACAGCACCAGGTGCCACCTTGATCTCACTAATGACAATTCTGCCATTTCTGTTAAGCGAGACAATCCAGGGATCTGCTCCCAAAACTTGCTGTAACATTACTGGATGGCTGAAAATTATTCAACGGCTTATCGGCCTCGGTTTTGGTGACTGTTAAATGGAAAAAAAAATACATCTACACCTCCCAGATGTTTAATTCATAAGTTATACAAAACTGTCAGATCTATGGATGACAGAAGAGAGATATTCATCATTTTTACAGCCTGATTTCTGTGGTTGGAGGTAACCCTATGTTTCTGCAAAGTCATACCCTCTTCCCACTCCTCTGCACCACATGATAGCAGTGGCTGAGCCCATTGACATTAATGGCTCACAAGAGAAGCCTTTTAGAAAGATATCACTGGAGAGGAGTAGTACAAAATTATCAGGAAAGACAAAATGTTAATAATAAGAAGAATCACAGAAGTCACAGCTTTGATGGCCAGTTGTGTAGAGACATGCATCCATCCTCATAAACACAAAAACCCTCTCAAACCCAGATACCTAAGAGAGGCCCCTCTATCTCCAAAAGGTCTGATTCATGGAGAACAGACTCAGTGTTGAAGAAAACAGGATGCTTTGAGAAGGGCAGCTGTAAATATGCACTTGGAGCCTATTCCTGGCCTTACTCTTAGCTTTGCAGCTGCCATTATTTTACTGGATTTAGCTACCCAGAAGATTCTGGGAAAGGTGGGTGAAGGGAAATAAAATGTAACAATAGGAAAAAAAAAAAAAGTGCAGTTCTTCAGAATCATTTCCCTTTTAAGTAGAAATTAAGCAGAAAAAAATATTTCCTTTTTACCTTGGTTAGGAAAAGGACTGTCTTTTGATTTGTTTCCACAACAGCTGACAGTACACATTCCCTGTTTAGGGTAGCAGAAATAATCATTATCACTCTTAAAATGTGTGTTACACTGACGTACCAGAGGTTAAATGTGGCTGTTGGCTTTACTGGCTGCAATTCCTTCTCAAGTGGCTTAGCACAACTCCCACCTTTTTTTTTTTTCCCAAACTACCCAACAACCTACTGAAGCTCCAGCCTTAGACATTATTAGGATTAAGTAAAAGAGATAAGAATGAGTCTTTCAGCTCTATGTACACATACCTACATTCAAACTGGTTTTTAATGGAGTTTGGCTACCAGAGGACATGGTATCAAACTGATTTTTGAGAACATCTCATATTGAATCTAAGACATCCAAAGACACTGTTTGTATTGCAGAGGGGAAAACTCCCAAGGAAAGGAACCAGACAACACTGGGTAGGTCCTGTTTTTACTGCTGTGTTTGGCACATTTGTTTTTAGAGGCAGGGCAAAGATCCTTAGAAATGGTGATCAAGATATTCCCTGTCAAACCAAACCAAACCAAACCAAACCAAATTCAACCCAACCAGCAGAATCTGCTACAAAGAACAAGGACTTTGCCCCATATCCCTCTATTGATCCTGGAATCTCAAGTGTCCATAAGTTTTCACTGCCTTGATTAAAGATGTGCAGGTCTGCCCTACAAACTCCAGCTCTGGCAGGGGACAGAGCTAAGGGAGAAGTAAGGAAGGTCAGGAGGGGGCTATACAGTAAAACTAAACCAATTAGCACAGCTTTTCCTTCAAAACTGCTTTGGAATAATTATTACAGCACCTTGTTAGCTTGCATTTTAAAGCTGGACAAGAACATAAACTCCTGACCAAAGTCCTGTCCCCCACAAAGCCCTTGCAAGGTGGCTGGCCAGCAGGTGTGTCTCCAGACTCACAGAGATCCATAAAATCCTTAAGGAAAAGGCATGGGAGCAAGAAGATGGAGGTGCACTGCTCTCCCACACACTCATTGCTTGGCCCCAGGGACACAGAGTCAGCCTTGGAGCTTGCCCCTTCCATCTTCCTTGGCTCAGTCTAACAAGATTCCCTCCATATTCCCACCTGCCCTCTTGTGCTCTCTGCTGAGCAGAACACAACTGGCCCAAAGAGGTGCCAGCTGCCTGGGGCACTGGCAGCTCTTTTATCAAACAGGTAAATCCTTCATGTCCAGCACGTCCCCAAATGCGCTGAACCGTGTCCGGAGAGGCTGGCTACAGGTCCCAGCTCGGGGAGCGAGGCAGAAAAGACAATCATTGGCCTTGACTCCAAGCTCCTGTTTCAGTGCTTCCAGTCACTAGTGGTCAGCAAGGAGACGTGCTGGTGTGCTCACATGGAAAAAGCTGGAATGAAAAGCAGGGTGAGCTTTCAAAAGCACCCTGCTATCCCCAGGGTGAGCCAGGGTGCACTCCCTGGCAGTGGGCTCCCAACAGGGCTCCTGGGTGGCTGATCACACCCGCTGCTTCAAATCAACAAGCAAACCAAAGTCAGAAATGGAAAGGACAAGGTGAATTGTAGATGAAAGTGAAATATCCTTCCTCTCTATCAGCTCTGAGGGGTAAAGGATGAATCAGGATGAAACTGGTTTTGGTTAAAGCTGTAAAAGAATCGCAGGGAGAGAGCACTTACGGGAAAATGTATTTTCATGTAAACTTTTATGCACCCATCCCTTGTAGCTGGACATCAGGGAGGATGTTAATAAACATCATCAGGGGGAGAAAAACATGGTAAAAAAAGAAAATCAGACTACAAACCCATCTTTTCCAAGATGTTCAAAATAGCTTTGCAGCTATATACTGCGGGGAGCCGAGCACACTCAGATACAAGTTTGCATCTTAAACGTAAGCGCACATACATACAAACAAGGTTTTGCAGATATTTGTTAGCTGTACTACAAGATTTTCCAGGGCTGGTGCTGCAGCTTATGTTACTGTGCTTTTATATAGCTGCAGATCAGCCCCCTAAGAAGCAGCCTTGGAGAGAAGCTGAAATAGTGACAGTTTGTGTTGCTGGGGATATTTCTGAGACGCAGTTGCTGTTTACTGTGTTTCTATTTCCAATCAAGCTGCAAAGTCCACCCATAAAACATGAGGAGGCATTTCTTTGGGTGTGGGACAGTGCAACATGCAACATAAAGAGGGCCAGCTCTTCAGCTGCTCCACCAAAATACTCTTAGCCCTATCTGCAGCAGAGCTTTTGGCCCATAAAGAAGAAAACTATAGCCAAACTCCCCAGTTACAAAGCTTCTCTCAGTATATATTTATGCACAAAGCTCAAATAATTTAATACCACGCCTCACTAATCATGTGAATGCACAATTCTTGCAGGGGCAAATGGTTCTTTTATCTCGTGCACCTCTTGCTCTTGGCTGGAAAAGGTGCCTCAGAATCTTACTGGCACTTTTAAAGGTGGCACCTACCTATTTGTGGCAAATACAGTCCAGTGTGATTCACTGTAGGCTCCCCAGAACAGATTAACCCACAATACAAGGAGTCAAAAACTAGTCCTAACAATGGCAAATCACAGCACATGGCTAATTGGACAACTTCTTTCCACTTCAGAGGGGAAATTAGGTGATACACTCTGGAGTATGTTCTCCTTGTTACACTCCTGTTACCCTGTTAATGCTAATGATTGTACGAAGTGTGAGAAAAATGCTACAAACACTTAAAACAAAGGAAGATTGGTCAACAATATGCAAAAGCATATGCTAAGGGATCTAAAGAGTATTTCAACATAACAGTTTTCTTCCTTATTCCCTTCTTTACTTAAAAGCAAGAGGAGTGCAGGATTGCAAAAACATACAATTTGCCAACAAATGTACAAAATAGAGCTCCTGAAAAATAGCGAAATGGAGACCCAAAATTCAAGGCCAGTACAAGTTCATAATATGAACTGTAGATCAGAAAACTGGCTCCTGAAGTAAGAAAAAAAGAACATCAATTCCATTTTTTTCTAAGAAAAGCATTTCCTACCAACTTTGAAAACAAGAATGCCTACAGTGATCCGGGCTCTCTGTGATGGTTTTGGCTTGGCTCCCTTGCCCCTCCTCAGCTGCATGGCCAAATGTGAGTCTAACCATGAGGTTCAGAGAGTTGCGTTCCTCTTAACCTTCCGCTTCATGCCTCCAAATTTTGACTGCAGTAAAATGGCCTTTCAGAAATCTCCCTTATTCTTCATTACTTCTAAGGTGAGAGTTTACATTTCAGCCCATATCTGCGATGCCAGACTACTCCAGAAGCACAACACTGAGTTAATATACTGGGGTTTAGCCTTTTTCTACTTTTCCTTGGATTTTTAATTTATTTTTTAGAACCACTACAAGAGCAGCTCAGTGGCTCCGAAAGTGCCATAAGCTCTTGCCGGAGTTTTGATGCCTAGACACAAAATGAAATATAGAGGTGATCTCTTGGATGCAAGATTTGCAATAGGAACTTGCAACCATCCATTGTGGTAGGGCAGCATCATGACTAATTATTACCTTTATTAAACACCCAGTGACAAGTCCATGCTGTCCCACCAATGCTCATATGAAGAGAGATAGGGTGAGAACTGAAAATGCCCTGACTGCTCCTAAAAAACTGTTCTCCTTCCAACCAGCCACTCTTCCAAGCCACAGGATGCTTTCCAGAGTGGTTATGAGCTCCACTTCAGTCTGGGCTGGTCAAGATGAATCTTGCCTTTGAGCAAGACAGAAAAATTCACAAGGGAGAAAATCAGATTTGGAAACTAAATGTTTTGTAATCTCCTGCCATGCAATTTGGCTTGCAGGCAAACTTCCAACCCTTTCAACAGCAGAAAACCAGACAAATACACTGTCTTCTACCATCTCCTGGTATATTAAGGCCAGAGTGTGATGTGATACCACACACATTTAAAGAGCTGTACGAGCAGAAGGGAGTGATGCACCCATGCACAGTGGTAGAGGAGACAGCAAACACAGCACACAGAATCAGAGCCAAAAGAACCACTTCTGTTACGCAAAGTTATCTTCTCATGCTCCCTTGCCAAACTGGACACGGCTTCCCTGGCACAAGGAGCACCTGGGTGATCTGTGGTGCTGCTGCTGCTGAGGTGACTCTTTGCATCAGGAGAACCTGGAGCATCCAACCTTTGGCCAAAGGAGAGCACCAGACAAGGAAAAAAGAAACACCATCAAAGCCAAGCAGCAGTGCTGAGCATACGGCGGGCTCTGGGTATGACCGGGTTATTGCACTGCTCTTATCAGCACACACGAGTTCAAGGTCAGCCTTGATGCACTCACTGAAAACTGACACTGCCTGCGTCCTGCAGTCAGCACAGCTTCAAACCAAGGCTCCCAATTATTAGCAGTTATTTTGTTTATTATTGTGGGGCCTCAGGACAAACAAAAAAGGAGCTCCATTGTGCTCAGCATCGTACAGAAATGCTTAATTAGCCTCTTCATATGTTGTTCCCTCCAGCTTCTTTTAAACAAAATATTTTCAAATATAAATAAATTCAAATTTCAGAATTCCAGAAATCAGTTCCCTGGAATTTGCATCCATAAAAATTTAATGTGAATTCGCCTTCCCAAATTTCAGCTGTACACCAAACACTTCACTCTTACTTTAAGAAAAAATTATATTCTAAAATATTGGTCCTTGGGATGTAAACAGACTTCTGTTGTTCAGTTAAAGGCTGAATTTAAGCTCAGATTTTCTCTGAACTATGTGAAAGTTGCAAAATCATTGGTGTTCTGTTGTTTCTCTCCTCAAACTACAGTATTTATGTATCAACAACATAAATGACAAATGTACAGGAATATTCACAAACTGGAAAAACAAATTAAGAGCTGAGTTTTACTCAGTAAAAACTGATCTGTGAAATCTGAAGCCATGCTGCAATCTTGTGAGTTCAGCAGAATAATGAAACCAGCTCACAGACAGATGAATACCAACACTGTCACAGAAGTAAACGCAGGAAAACAGAAACAAAATTTGTGAAGGAAAAGTAAAGCCTCAGACTTCCCACTTTCTCTGGAGGTATCTGGTCATGTACGTTCTTAAAGATGCCAAGGTAGCTGTACCAATGGTCCAGTCTCCCATACCAGCACTTGACAGTGCTCTTAAAACTTGCTAAATTCAAAAGGGGAAAGAAGAAAGTGAGGCAGCTCATCCTTCCAAGAGCCATTCACCCACATTGTCCAATCACCCGAGCTTGTCAGCAGATAGATCCTGAGGATCACACCACCACTTGGAAGTATTTTATGACCATTTTCAAATGCAAATACTTTCCACTCAGTCTCCACCTCGCTCAGATTTGTACCAATAATTTAGAGGTCACCAGCTATTACATCTTATTATCTAACCCTTCAGACTCAGCTTTCTTTCTTTTTACTCTTACTGTTCACTGATGTTTCCTTTCACCTTTGAAGATGCCTGTTTAATTTAGCTGAGTTCTCAGACCACACCGTGAATTACATTTCCCACAAGCTTATTCCAGCAATTTCTTGGCAATAAATGATATTTGGATACCCCACAGAAACCCCACATCAAATATTGATTACTGTTATTTCCATTACCAGAGGCTAAACCAGTTAGGTCCTAAGGGCAAATTAAAGAGCTTGCTTCCAAGTTCTGGTCCTTTAGAGGAAGGATGTAACTATTCTCCATAACAAGGAAGATGCTGACACAAAAGCAAATAATTACCCTAAAAATGGTTCATTCTCTGGCTTGGTTAAATAAAGAAAATATAGTAAACTACTTTGCATGCAGAGGATAAAATCAATATAGTTTCCATGCAGGCAATAAAAATTATAGCATATTGCTTTAGATACATGGATACTCTTCATTTAAGGTGGAGTTTCCACAATTCCCTGCTGAATACCCAGCTCTGCAGCATGCACCTCTCTATAGCACTCAGCAATCTCTGCTTGACATTAGTACTAAACAATATTCATTAAGAGCATAACACTAAAGTGCAACATGTAAGTAAATCAAACTCTCAGTGCTCTATTTTACAAATTTCATGGGCCACTGGGGATAATTAAAAGGGTAATTATACAAAGTTGGTGCAGTTTTGAGACTCAAATGACATTTTCTGCTTTAAAGCACTTGATAATCTGGTATTTTTCTACTAAGACACTCTTTTTGTACTTTGATAGTCAAACAGCATAAACAAACAAAAATTGTTTTAAGGTATTTCAATTCTTTTTTTTCTCTCTCTCTCCCCATACTGTTTTTCTTGATCAATACCACTCACTAGTTATTCCTAAAAGCCCCATATTATCAAGAAAAGTGAGACCTTTGGAAAAAAAAAAAGTCCCTGATCACCATAAAACGCCACTGAGTCTCAAGCCTGGTTTAAAACCGTAGCTCTGAACAAAAATGGCATTGCTTTGGGTGTTTACAGCACTGGAGCACTGTTTGGTTTGTCACTGTGTTTAACCACTGCTCTAAAGCCAGCAAAGTACATTACTGGTAGTAACAGCTCATGAAAAATACAGCGAAGAAACTGCTAGTGGCAGAAGCATTTAACTTTCTTGTTAGCAGCCTCCCCCATGTGGCACTTTAGCACCAGCAAGTTGTTTATTATGTTCTGTGCCAGGCAAAACTGATTAAATGGGGCTCTTAAGAATCAAAGCGTTATAAATTCATGGAAATACAGCAAGCAATAAATTCCATGGAATTAAAAGCTTACTAGTGCTATTAGCATTTCAGGGTGTTTGCATTGTTAATAGTGATGTGCAAAAATGATGTTCCTATAAGACAAGGAAAACCAACAGAACATATGCTTTAGCTGCTATATTTTTATACCATGTCATCATCAATGGCATTTTTTTTTCCCTCAAAAAACCTAAAAAGCTCATTAATATTATAAGGAAAAAACTGAAGCAAGGGTCTGCAGACCAAGGATTTACATCCCTAGTTAAAGAGAAGTATTATGGAGGAAACACAATCTTGTTGTGACTCTGTGGAAGAGCAGGAGATTGATTTCCTGGAACAGAGCTGGGGAGGAGGGAGAAGGGGTGAGGCAGGGTGACTTTGGTGACACCACAGGGACATGGCACAACACAACTTGTTAACAATTTAATAAGTAAACTCGATGCACAGTAATTCATAAAACCAAAAAGAAAGGGCAATGTAGTCTGACCTGGTGGTCAGTAAATCTGTCAACAGCTCTCCAAAGAGACATCTTTACTCCGGGTCACTCTATCATCATTCCATGGGAATGACTCTGCTGGCAGGTGACTAACTTCTCCATCATTACTGCAGAGCTCCACGTGAAACACGAACCCAGGCTGGGATGAGGCCTTCCCTTATGCCCATCTGTTTGCAGGTAGCTGATAACTTTGTAAATGGAATTCCTTTCAAGCGGAAACTTGGTAAAGAAACTGCTCTGGGTGTGTGGCTGAGCAGGAGAGGAATGGGACACCTTTCCAAAACTGCAAAAAAAAATAGGCCTTGCAGAGTTTGTTTGGTTTGTTTTTAGATTTTTGGGGAGTTTTTTTTGCTTTGGGTTTGTTGTTTTCTTTTTAAAAAGGAACAATTTGTACCTTTCTGAGCTGCCTGAGCACACAGCAGCCAGATAACCTAACCTGCAATGTCCCTCTGGAGGGCAAGGGGCAAATCTGGCTCTTGTTGCAGACAGGAAAATCAAGTCACTGCCTTGTTGCTACAGTTAAGGTCTGACACAGGATAAAGAGCATATTCTGGATGGTACATCATGCACAGCTGGCAGTGTGTAAAGTCAAAAAAAAAAAAAAACAACCCAAGAAAGCTTTGTCCAGAATAAACAGTCCCCATGCCATGGAGTGAGTCAGCTGCAGGGGTAGGAAACGAACCCCAAGTCCTGTCTTGTGGGCTCAAGCTCTGTGCAAAGGACACATTAACAGCAAAAACCCTCTCCCAAGACTGAGGGGCTTGACATTTTGTTTGCCTCAAGCAAAACAAAACAAAGCAGTGGGTTTCTAACTGCTCAGAGGCACGTTGTCCTTTTGATGTATGCATGTCCTGGCAGTCACACATCTGCATCGGGAGAGAAATAGCCCAGTTTTTTTGGCAGTTATTTAGTCCTTTTCATCTGAAAGTTGAAAATGCACCACCGGTGAACCTTTGCAGCTCTGGGTTCTGCATATAAAAAGCAGCTGCTGAATACACGCAGGGAGCGAGGGCTTTTTCTTAATGTTTGAACAGTTCCAAGTTCAAACCCATTAAAGTCCAGGTCACACCGGGATCATGTCACTGTTAATGCATCCAGTTACACGCTGAGGGAAACCCAATATAAAACTATGATAAACTCTGGTTCTCCTGCAGAGATACTCTAAGGTCTTGCCCAGATGATGCCACAGATCACTCTTCATGGGCAGTGACCAGATAGGATGTCAATGTCAGAGGACAGGTCTCTTTACAGCTGTTTTTAAAGAGGTTTCCTCAAATGTTCACCAAGCTTGTTGGGACATTTTCCCTTCCCTCCTCCTGGGGGAAGAACTTACTGTCCCAGTGACGTTTTCTCTTACACAGCACAGGCTCCCACACAACCTCCTCCCACAGCACCAGCAGCCCACCCACTGCTGTGCTTCACAGTGAACACCTCTAACTCCACGCTCCTTCTTTTGGGGGCCAGTCCTCTCTGCAGGTGGGCACAGTCCCCACGTGTTCCTGGGGGACTTCACACCTGGCCAGCTGTGTGCTGCCCCAGGCACTGCAGCAGCTAGGGAGCAGGAGACTTGGGACAGCTACAGTCCCAGCCACCTGGAGATACTGCAGGACCCTCTGCAGATACCTTTACCTCATCACACAGCTGGTACAGCCCTACTCGCTTGCTAAGAGGGCAACTGGCAGCTTCTGGCAGGGCAGCTTCAAAGAGAGGTTCCTTGAGTGACACTGGGATGCAGGGGATGTAGCACAGCACCACAGCACAGCCCTGCCCACCCAGGAACCACTGCAGGGCTTCAGCATTAGCTTCAAACACAGCCAGGCCTAATAAACCAAACTATTTACAGAGCTCCTTTCTGAGCCTTCCACCCTAACTGTCCTGGGAAAGGAGGAAAAGGACTTTACTGGACTTTTTCACCTCATCAAGTATCTGGAAGATCTGGTGGCTGATCTGGATGTATTTCAAGGCGAGTTAACCATGGCAGCTTATTGAGCAGCATTGCTCCAGCTGGCCTGCAGATCATGAACACAGGACACAAATTTTGGGGAGATTTAGCATGCATACCCTATACACATGGGATTTACAGCATGCACCATGTTGGATTTGCATTTTTCTTCTAGCAATTTTCTGAAACTTACTGCAGGGTTAAAAAACTGGAAAGTATCTCGAATGGTCTCAGAGATTCGAGATGTGTAATTTTTAAAAAATTAGTAACTTCATTAGTAAAATTCAAAATTTCTTTAAAAATATTGCCTTGTGCACTTGAGTCTCATTGAGGAGAAACTTAGCCTGCATTTTTAAACTATATTCTCTCAGATATTCACCATCCCAAAGAAGAACAGGCCAGAGTCTCCTTTTAATTACATGAATAGAAATTCAAGTAATTCTTTCTATTTTAACTAATATTTTGTCTGATTAGCATTTTTTTTCTTCCCCTCCCAAAACATGTATTTATCTGCTGTGAAATCAGAGGCAGAAATGAATTGGTTTGAAGATAGCAGAGAGTAAACAGCAAGTTTGGAACCTTGCAGCCTTACCCTGGCAACTTGTCTCATATAATTGACTCCACAGACATGCTTACAATTCTTACAACTTTTACAAGATCTCCTTTGGGCTTATTTTAACGTTTTCCAAAACTGATCTCAAAGCTTTTGACTCTATAAGCAAGTAGCACCAAAAGCAATCATCTTTCCCTCCTTAAAAAAAACAACTTTCCCCCCCTAAAAAAAAAAAAAAAAAAAAAAAAAAAAAAAAAAAGAAACAAACAATAAAATCACATTTTTCTTCCTGGATATTAGATCTTAAATAGGAACAAAGATGCAAATGAATTTGCACTTTTTCAGAGATAATTTTTGTGTTCCTTTTCAATAACAACATTTTTAATAATGTTCAATTTGCATTCACTAAATCTTCACAAGCAATAAAATAATATTCCCAGTAAAATTCCCTTTCCCAATTACTGGAATAAAATTTAAATGGAGAAGCAATAAAACAAACTCAAACCACAAAAAAGGGTCCCCCACCCCCCTTAAAAAAGGAAATGTTCTCATTGCCCATATTATTGATTTATGCTGTTGTTGGCTTTTAAATGCAGCATTTCTATGTCTAAGATCTTTACAGACAATTACCAATGTCACAACTCTGTGGCCCTGCTCCATTGGTGGAAGTGCCCCAGGAGCAGGAAATGCTGTGCCCTTCCACAGACATTTCCTTCCAGTGCTGGCATCCACTAACCCCTAATAAGTCAGAGGATTAGATGAAACACTTGTAGTACAACTAATAAAGATAAATACAGGGGCTATCAAAACTAACAAAAAGGGTATGACAGGAGAAGGAAGTAGACCTGTTATTCAAAGGATGCCAATTTGTCCTTTTTTTAAAAAAAGGCTGGGGGGGAGAATAATTTTACCCTTAAAAAAACCCCAGATCATCATACTCCAACAAAAATCTATTTTGAAAAGCCATATTATAAACTTGGATATTAATGGTTTGCAATAGAAATGACGTCAGAGTCTCAGTTGCAAATGTCCAAATGTTTGTGCTACCCTACTAAAAAAATAAACAGTGAGCTCTGAGGCAGAAATTACCCGTTTCAGCAATTAAGCAATATTACGCAAAACACACTGAAATGTATAGGGCCAGCAGAGGTGGGAGGGCCAGAAATTAAATTCACAGATTGCACTGGGAGAAACACTGAACAATTAAACATCTCAGAGGTGGTGTCTGAAGTTCCTGCCATTATCTGAGTGAAAAACACTTTCATATGTTGCAATGAGAAATATGGGCAGGCAATCAGGACCAAAAAGTAACTTTTTTTTCTTTTTTTTCAATGCCCTGGCTCTAGGATGAGCTACCAGATTAAAAAGGGTGCCTCCCATAATGCCCACTGACATCACTGGTCTTGTAACCCTTGTAAAACACGGCTGCCACCGCTGTACAACAATAACTAAAACATCATGGAAGATATACTTCTGGTGCAGGAGCAGGCAACAGGCAGTGACCTTACAGATGACCAAATAAAATATACATAAAGAATCTATTTCTGGAGTCATTTTCTCACATCTCCAGATTTTATAACACGGGAATGGGCACTGTCTGTGATGTGAGTGTTCCAAAGGCAGGTTCCAAGAAGATAGGAGACAGGCTGAACCTGAGGGACAGGCTCGGCCATGAGACCTCAGCAGACAGCACTGGGGTGTTTGGAAGCCCACCAAGTCTATCACAAGCAAGTGAAAAATGTCACTGTAACCACTGGCCCGGCAGCATACCTTGTAAAAAGTGTTAGCACAGCTCTGAATTCAGAGTTCACTGTCTGCTCCAGAAGGAAAACCTTGAAACTGGGTATTTGCATCACATTCTGTGTTTGAGACCAAGCATGGGTTCAGCCTGTCTGAACTGGAGGTCATGCCCTGCTTCTGGAGAAACAGGCCAATGCTGTTCCTGCCTTTGCCATTCCCAATTCTTTCCTCAGCCAAGCTGTGATAAAACGCAGCACATCCAGCTTGGTTTTGAAGAACCAAGCCAGAAATTGCACAAGTCTGCATCCCATGGTGTATTATGAGCTGTTTCCTTGGTGCACCTGTACTGGCAAACATCAGTGCATCCTTTTTGGCTGCTTAATTTGCAG
Source organism: Pycnonotus jocosus (assembly GCA_013400435.1). NCBI lineage: Eukaryota > Metazoa > Chordata > Aves > Passeriformes > Pycnonotidae > Pycnonotus > Pycnonotus jocosus. The sequence goes on along the minus strand of VWYP01023516.1, from coordinate 164,161 downwards.
TCACAACACGTTGGGTCATTTTCAGTATATGCATTTATTTCAATACCTGCACCTGTTTGATCTGTGGGTGCAGATGAGGCTAATCTGGAGGTGTGCATGAACCTCTCAGCCTTGTGCTCCATGTTCTTCATGGATTCAGAATGGGTGATGCTACTAATAGGAGAAACACTGTGGGATTATGCAAAACGCTGGCCAAATCTTGCTCACTTGAGCAGTCTTCTTGAAGACCAGAAAGATTTGGTCCAAAAGCATCAGATAAGAGGATCAAAACCTGCTACTGAGTATCTTAAAGCAGAGAAACATATTTTTCTATCAACCCACTTGAAGATTTATAAGATATTAAGGAATATTAAGAAGAAGAAAAAGAAGAAAAGCTAAATGGGCCAAAAGAAAACAAAAGAAACATGTTCTCTCGAGATTGCTAATGCTGGCAGACAATAGCACAGAAAGAGCTTCTCTGACAGGTCTTTGAAGTCTTCAATACAGCAAGCTAGTGGGCCATGTTAATGAGATTTGCTCACATACTTCTTAAATTATCCCAGAATGTCTTAATCTGTCTTCTACATCTTCTTGACCCAATTGCTTCAGAAAAGTCACAGCTTCCCCCACATATCTGGACTCAACTTTTCATTCAAATAGGCAAGGTCTTCAAACATTTTGTGTTTCAATGACCCCCACACAGACTCCCAAAACATGCATAATGTAATTTCTGTTACTAATGAATACAGAAACATTTTGCCCCACACTGTACCTTTGAACCTCAGGAAAAGGTGTGACCTTAGGACCTTCCAGTAACTCTAAGTTCTTAACAATTAAGATCTTACAACTTCTCCCAATAATCCAAAAGTAAATAAATCTAGTCTTAGATGAGGTCTGACAGACACTGATCACTCCAGCTACAGGACTACCATCCCAGCAGCAAGGGAGCAGCAGGGATCAATGGGATCAGTCTCTCCAGAGACTGTGTAATTTGGGCCCACTGCAAACAAAACTGGAGAAAATATCCAAGAACCAGGTTGCCTGCTCTGTTACAGCCTTCCTTGTGACTGCACTCCAGCCCATATTCAGGACTCATATTCAGAATTAGCTGTACACCACAAGTTCTAGGGACAGGAGCTGTTTCTGCTCTCTAATATGCTTTAAGACCTTTAGGTCAAAAGCAGGAAGAGTCAAGGTGCCAAATTCACTAGGGGAAAACATCATCCTACCAACTTCCCACTGCCTGATGTGCAAACACTCCTGTCACACAAGCCAGTACAAAAAATAGGACTGAGGACATCACTGGAACATCTTTTGGAAGTCACCAGCAAGGAAGAGTGCTGGGGAGAAACTGCACACACTGCTGAGCCTTTCATAACCAGAAATATATCTGAAAGAGTTTGTTTCAGGGTTCTGAATTTTGCCTGCAATGGCCAGCAAAGACATGGTACAGCAACTCGACAACCTGACTTAAGAACCATTTCTCTTCCTGATGAAACAAAGTTGGAAAAAAAGTAATTTTTTTTTTGTCCACTTTGTTTTTCACATAGACCAACTATACAATCCATTTTTTTGTATCGAGCTTAGGAGAAAAAGTTCTTCTGACCTTTCTCCTGGCTTGAAGGGAACAGAGGGGAAAATACACCTATGTAAGAAATTTAAAGCACAAACTCACAGATTTATCTGTTGATCATCTAATTCAGCCCTGAGTTTCAGCAGGCAGCTTCTGGTTTATTATCAATATTTAATCAGCATTTAACTCTGACAGGCATTAAGATTCAAAATTCTAAACTAAGTGCAACTTTGCTAAATCCTTTGTGTTGATTTTTTTGGCCGTTAAAGATTTTCTAAAGGATTCTATCTTTGCTATCTTAAAAGTCTACATGTGCCTTTTGTTATCAATAATGTACAATTTTAGTAGCACGTTCTGTACTTTTCAATTTTTCAGCATGCAAGGTATCCCTGATTTATAATGCTCACTGAATGCTGTTTGATTATTGAAAATGCTTTTACTACATTTAAACAAATGCCTGCTCCTGGAAAACTAACACTATTGTCCATAATTCTGTAAAAATACATTTCCCCTCCCTTCTCCCCAAATCAAACATTTCAAATTCTTACTTTGAGGAAAAACTGGCATATAATTAGGCATTATGCCTAACAGTGCTAAATAAAGGAGAACGTAAACATCTTAATTCTGAAGGTTTAATCATCAAAGCCCCTTGCTGTATCTGTTCTACTATTTGTGTTTCTGTNAAAAACCACCAACAAAAAAACACCTAGCAACCTCCCAGCTCAAAAAAAAAAAAAAAAAAAAAGGAAAGCAACCAAAACACGCAGAATAAAAATCTATTTTGCCAGCTCTGAGGTGCCTCCCACCCCGCATGCCCGAGGCCAGGCTCGCACACAGGGCTGGGACGCCCGGGGCCACGCGGCTGCTCCTCAAGGAGCAGAGTCCTGCTCTGCAACTGCTCTGAGCGGCTTAACCGCTAACTCAGGAGATGGGATTTCACCTGAAATTAAGCTATCAAGCAATTGAGCTCAAACTCAATCAACCAAACCCTTAACCTTCCCTGTTTCAGTGGCACTGCTCTAATTAGGACTCTATCACTATTTCCATTACTATCTCCTATTCTCATGGTTTATTATCTCAGCGGTTTCAATTCTCGCCCAGTTTAAATTTGACATCCAGTTTCTTGGACCACATATCATTCATTATGGCTTTATTTTATGAAATATGTTGCAAGACTGCAGACCGATCCTGCAATAAATAGGTTTTTGTTGAAAACTGCACCCCTCACTGCAGTAGAAGCAGGACAGAGCCAAATCTTCTTTGAGAAATAATCTTGACATTAAAGGACACGTTGAGCAGCTTGTTTTCCATTCGGTTTTAAATTTTGTTGAGCAGTTTGATAACATATCCTTGAACACAGATCCACCTGCACACACCTCAGCTGCCCCATACTTCTCCAGTCCTCCCTGTCTTCCCCCTGAGCCTGAATCAGCTTCTAGGAAACAGAGCTTGGCTGAACTCAGCTTACCAGCTCTGCTCAGGGGTGAGAAATCAATAACCTATGATACACAGGAGATCTGACTGAAAAATCTAATGGTCTTTTCCAGTGAATCACCCAAACTGCTTTCTGCTGAAGGATGAGTGACAAAGGTGATGTGTGCCTGAGTGGTGCACTGATGGCAGTAGTACAAAATAGATCTGCTTTTGGAGACACAGCCTACAGGCATCAGGGAGCCTAAAGGTAGCGTCCTGCATTTAAAACTACCAAAATTCCGAATTTTCCTAGGTCACATTGGACACAGCCACACATGAACCAGGAACAAGAGACCCATCAATTATGAGGCCCTCTGATGCACTTGGGATTTCAAATTCTTCCCTTTTTCACAAAAACTCAAAGGAAGAACAACACTGCAGAGCAAGGAAGCACTATCTCCTTAAACTGCAGGATCTGCTTCTTCTCCAGGAGCTGAAATACATCTAATACTTCATGGGCTCCACCATAAAAAAACAAACCAGTAAGATTCAAATCTTGAAGAGAGGGATATATCATATAGCTGACATACCACTGGAATGGCCAAAGATTGCAATATTCACTTGAACTTCATGAATTTCATCCTAACTAAATAGATATTTTTGGCAACAAAGAACTGAAATAAAAAAATTCCAGATCATCCTCAGATCTATTTTAATTTAAAACAGAAGAGAACAGGGACATTTTTCCCTCCTTCAAGTACATTTTAATAAAATTAAAAACAAAAATAGCTCTAATTCACTCCAATGCATTTAGTCATTCTGTAAAATTCTAAGTTTAAAATGAAATCACCATTTTATATTCAAACAAGGTCAAGAGAACAGCACTAACGAGCACTGACATCACAGCGAACAGCAGCCACTGCTCAGCGCTTACATCAGTGTTGCTTGTTGCTATGGTGCTTAACCGACTATTAATTTCTGAAAGAAGGTGATTATAAAGCAGCCATATGAACCTCAGTCAGATGACACCCTTCAGTACCAAACACTGATCTGCGTTACTCTTCTCTTCTGCGAGTTCATTTTGTGAATCACCACTTTTGTGATGTTAATATCCCTTCCCAACTTGAAACTTTGGACCAGAAGAGAGGCAAGGAGTTAATTTAGAAGCAAAGGACTTTCACGCTGCTTTAAATAAAAATCATTTTGCAGAGAGTGATATTTCTTTCCTTTTTGCTGTGCTCCAAAAGACTAAAAAGCATGTGTTTTAACTTTTGCAGTGATAATAAGCAGTCAAATTAACGACTAAATTTTGCTCTCCTGCTCTGCTCGACATGCTGCTGGAAATCCAGGAGTGTCTCAGCCTGGGATGAAGTAGCACTGAAGCTGACTTGACCAATCCCCAGGGATTTGCCTCAGTAAGGGGACCTTGCCACAGGCTGTGCCACTGCATCTCCCAGCCCAGCAGCCATGGACCATGGACCTGCCACAAAAACCCAGAGCAGAGTCTTCCCATTCCCACACAGGCTCTGCCCAGTTAACAAACAGCCTTCTCAGAACATGGCTGAAAGCCAAAAAGTGCATCTTTTTGGCCTTGCCCCTCAAATGCAACGGGACACCTAAACCACCTAAACCATTGGCTTCTCAGGCAAAATATGAGCTTTAAGGCACAGCATTTGCTCCAAAAGCTCCAAGCCCAATGCTGCAAACTTTATCCATGTTGCCAGAAAAGCCTTTACTTGTGCAGCTAAGGTACGGTCCTGGGGTTTGCAGGATCAGATCTTTTGTTCAGCCATACTTGAAAAATTGTGTGAAAAACAGTATATTTGTATTTACCTTCTTCGGTTGCTCCTGTAAAGCAATCTTCAGTCACAGCCGCCCCAAAAGGTCACTCTTCTTACCCTGCAGAGAAAGGAGGTAACACACGTGACTCTGGGTCAGTGTCAGCAGCAACACCCAAAGCATTTTCATTGGCACCACATTTGCAAGTACAAACATAAATAAAGCAACAAATGAATCTAATCGTGTTTAATGGTGAATGACTTTCAGAGAGAGTTAATAAAAACAATCAAGTCACAGGACTGCTGCTTATCAGTACCAGCTAGTGTGAGGTTCTTCAGTTCAGCACAAACAACTTGGTCTTTGGGAGGAGAAAAAGAGAAGCAAAAAACCCCACTGGAGATGAGACATCTTTGTTCTCTAACATAAACTTTCTTAATCTTGATGTCTATCAATCTATTTTCAGTTTGAATAATAAATGAGTTCAGTTCTTTGTTTCAGAAATCTGCCTATTGTGTGCATGGGTTCTCCTTACTTAAGGCATTTTAAGACCATTTGTAACCGCTGCTATTTTATCTTCTGGATCCTTTCTTTTTTCTCATCCTTTTCCATAGAGATACAGTCCTAGATGAGATTTTAAAACTAGCTGCATCTTCCTAATTCAGAAAGTTGTTTACTGTCTTGGGATATCTTCTCATTAAGCATTACCAAGAGCACGCCAAGCACGCCAAGGTGGTGAGAGCAGTGGGTATTAAAAGGAGGAATAATTAAAGTGTATCTTTATAAAAAGTAGGAGGGAGAAAACAGCACGTGTAGGGTTTTTTTTACCCTGTATATTACTGCATCTTGTGTACTCTCTCTTATGCAAAAGAGTATGTAATCTTTTAAGAAACATGACAATCTGCCACTTTCTGTTCATGTAATTGGGATCAACATATGGTACAAGAGAAAAGAAAAACATTTGTTTATTAATTTAGATCAAGTTACTAACTCAAACCACTAACAGCATTCAGAATTAATTCCACATCAATTGACCAAATACCTTAACAGAGTAAAATTATAACATAATTTCACTGAAATGCTGATCTTCTGCTGCAGGGGTACAGGGTAACATGTAATATAGACAGAAAAAAAATGCGATAATTTGGTGACACAGATGACTTCATACAAAACGGAAAGTCAGTGACATGTGGATGTGTAAGACAGAGCTACGTGAAACTCCATTTCATAAAATTCACACAGTGATGTGGAGTTTTGGGGGTGTTTGTGAAACTCACCAAATGGTAAGCTGTGCTATTTACATCACTAGGTGAAGCTTTTTACTGAAGCAGTAAAATACCAACCTCTGGGAAAAAATCAGAATCTTCACTAAGTTCTTTCAAAAGAATATGAACTCATTCACCATTTATTTTGGAAGGAAAAATGTTTTCACAATGAGAATGAGGCATTAGTTCTTTACCATTGAAACCTGATTATTTTTAGCTGGGAGAAAAAAGGTTACCATGATATGAAATGAATATTGGTTTTATCTGATGCTCACTGGCACGTTATTTCATTTTTTATTTTTTTATGTTTTGAGTGAGAAGCTCTTCACAGTTCTTGTAATGCAGTACCAGAACATCAGGGGCCAAAATTTGTACACGTTTGCTGTATAGGAAGGCCTGTGTGCCTTGCTGAGGTACACATATAAGACATTCCTGATTCTGCACTGTAAAGGACATAACACTACTCCATCATAATAGGTCAGGGCTCACCTTCCTGAGAGTATGTAAAACAATACATCTTTTATGTAAAATACATGACCTCCGACATGTGATGTGCTCTTAGATTAGCAACAATAAAGGCTTTTATCCTGCTTTGCTGCAGGGGTTATCTTGGGTTTGACACTTAAAACCTCTTTTCATATTTATCTGTTTTATAAATTTTCTGGGTATTTGGCAGTCACATCCTTATTTTGGCAGTATTTTGGCAAGCAGACTTCATTTCTACCCTGAGTCTTCATGATAGCAAATGAACCATCTTAAAATGTACTTTTTAAGGAAGCTGCTGAAAATTACACATTTGCATAAAATGTGCATTTGGTATCTCTTTGGGCAGTACTGAAAAAGGCAGGTATCATTTTCTAAACACATTTGTCTTGCATGAACCAAACACTGCAAGGAAATCTGGCCCAAAAATCAGCTGGTGGGAGACCGAAAGGGTCTACAGGGGGCTGAGGACTCAGCTCTCCTCACAAATTACTCCCTGATTGAAATCCAGACTGCTTTAATTTTTGGTTATCAGACTCCTGTTATATGTTACCTGGCTTTCAAAAATATGGATAATGTACCATTAAAGTTAAAATGAGCAGCAGAAACAGCTGTTCCCACCTGTGAAAATTTGTCATTAATAGTCTAAAAGTTGAGTATCTCAAAATGTAGAAACACAAATACAGATTTTCCTCCTGAAACTGTTTATACGGGTGAGCAAATTGATGTAGGCAACACACATTCCTTCCATCATGCTGTCTTTAAGATAAACACAAAGTACCATCAACACTGTAAGTGTGTGTGTGGAGCAAACAAAGAAAAAAAAATCCCATCCTACCAAAGCAAGACATTTCGCTACACTCATATTTTCCCCCCAAGGAGATGATTAAAATAGAAAACCAAACCACAAACAAAAATCCACTTTGCAAGCAAGCAGCAGTGGTCCTGCTGCCTGATGAGCAGAGAGAAGGTCTCAAAGCACCCTCCATGCCACCTCCAAGGCTTGACTGATTCCCTACACGAGGAAAAGTCCACACAAAACTCTGTGCCCTGAACAGATTTTGCCAGATGTTCCTGAAAATGTCAGGTTTGTTCACCACGTGCCTCAGTTTACCCACTAAGGAGAGAGGTAATTATAACAGAGTTTGAAGTCCTTGGATATAAATGTACTTTTTAAAACAGTGTTTTGGGCAGGATTTTGGAAAGACAACAATAATCTCAACAAGATCGTGCCCAGAGCCGGCACCATAACCTCTTCCAACAGAAAGCCCCACTCTTGTCCTGGATCAGGTCCCACCTATTTCCCTGGTACCAAGGGACCAGGCAAAGATCAGGAGCTTTGCCATTACACCTGCTGTTGGGCTGGACCTTGTAACTCTTCTGATCCCACAGCATTTAATTGATTTAGTGATCTCCTCCTCCTGAGCAGCAAGGTCATTCCAGGGAGGCTGCAGGATGGAGCCCTAACTCCAAGGGATCACTTGCAAAGCCCAATTTAACCAGTAATACAGAGAATACTCAGAAACAGAGACTATTGCAGACTGAAAGTCTACTTAAAATTCTAACATTTTTACTAATATCTAAATGAGAACAGCCTTGGGTATAGCCAAAAATAGATTAACAAGGACCTTGATCCCACACAAACTGGCTCTGAGTAATTTTACACAGGAAAGTAGAACACCAGTTGAGCTGCTCCTCTGCTCAGAATTACGCATGTCCTTTTTTTTGTCAGTGTCCCAGCCTACAATTTATTACAGGAAGCCTAAAGCAGCAAAGGATTCTCTTTCACTACCTAGAAAGCACACTTTTAAAAAATATATTTAAAAAGATAAAACAGACACATGCACCTGATAGCACAAGAAAAAATTGGTTTTGAAATTATATTTTGATTTATTTTCCTTATATAAGACCAGCTGAAATGTATTTAGTGTGTCTGATTAAAATGTTTACTAAAAAGCTTCCTGAGAGTTTTAAAATACCAAAACCTGATCACCAAAATAAGCACTTCTGTGCAGTAATTTCTTCTAAATAAAGTGAACCGTAACCACCTAATACAGCTGTTCCTTCCCCTCAAAACTCCCTGAGTCACACTGAACTGCATGGAGGCTGAAATATGAAACATGTCCCACTATTCTCATAATCATTATTTTCTTGTCCTGTGCAGGAAAAGACACAGTCTGTGATTTTATCAATCGCATATTTGTAAGAGAAAAACAAAAATGTTTTTTTATTTGGTATTTTGCTAGTTCTGAAAATACAGGATGTACACTGATTGTGGAGAAAACATCTGGTACCAGGCAGACTGGTGGGCCAGTCCTGCACACAGATTACTTTCCTCACCCAGTGCATTCAGCTGGGTTACTTGCACTAACACAAATCATGTGTAGAACTGTTTTGAGGATGGTCAGTAGTTGTCTCTTCAGTTTTGTTGTACCTATTTGATTTTCAAAGAGCTATCTAGCAACCTGAAAAAAAACCCCCATATAATTAACTAAATACTTCAAATAATCTGAGTGAGAAGAATTTTTTTCTGACCACTGTCAAGGTGGCCACTTTTTATTGTGCAGCATATATTAAATCTCAGGAGTCATGGCACAGGAGATTTTCTATACCAGGAGTCATTACCATCTCCTCAGAAAGTGAAATGCAGGTGAGCAGTGAAACTGTGAGAGACTAAATGCACTTCTTCCACCTCTCTTTGAAGAGGGGGAAGTGGATTTGGTACAGGCCAAAACACAGGGATATCAATGCTCACTACCTTGCTGCTTCTCAGTGGAAGGAGGGAGCAAATCATACTGTATTTTCCTTTTCAGTCATTAGCAGGCTGTTCAGAATCTCTGGCTGGTGCTTATTATTTATTCCAAACAGAAATAAAATAAAATAAAAATAAATAGCAGCACGAGGACAAAGCTATGCACAGCACATTCGCTCTTTCAAAATAATATTACCTTTCAAGTCCACCGTAACCTTGGAAAAGAATAACTCGGTGCAAGGCAAATCTACAAAACTAATCACGATTCGTTCCTCCCCCGCTTTTTAACAGCTCTTACAGGGAACACACGGGTGCAGTTCGCAGGCAAGTTGGGAACAGCTCGCTTCCAACACGGGATCTGCACCGCGATCGCTCAGTCCTGCATCTCCGACTGATGGATTGCTTGTTTGCCTCTCATGTGTGACAGCGCTGGCCCTCACCGAATCCATCCCAGGTGAAGGGAAGGCGCTCCCGGGAGCCACCCAGCCCGTCAGGTGAGGAGAGGCCATCCCCGAGGCAGATCCCATCTCCCTCGGCCACATCCCACCTCCCCGAGCCAGGGGCCACCATCTCCTGGAGCCAGAGCCAGCCATCAAACGCCGCCGCCTGGCTCATATCGCCAGATCTTCCCCGATTCTTAAAATAACTCCCCGTGCCTCAGTGCCGGCCTTAACCATTTTATGCCTGCGCTACAACTCTCCTCCTGAAACTTGACCTCTCCGGGAGGCAGCGGGCGGACGATGCCCGAGCCCAGCGGCGGCACCAGCGCGGCNCCCCCGCCCTGTGCCGTGACCCCGGAGCTGCTCGGGGGCACTTCCCCGCCGCAGCCTCCCCCGCCCGCCCCCGTCCCGTCCCTTACCTGGCAGGCGAGTGACACTCCTGGTCGTGGTCATGTGAAAATATTTTCGAGGTATCCTTTAACAGCCTTTTAAATATTGAAGCCTAAAAACAATATTTGCTGCTTTACCTTTTGAAGCTTTAACAAAAGCTTTGTTTTAGCATTTACCTCGGTGTGCAATAAGAGTTAATAATCAAATCCGTCCCAACCCCCACAAATGTTAAACAAAAAGATAAAAGAAATGCAAATAGCTATTGTCATGGAAAGTTAAAGTACCTGTCTGTATTTTTAAGTGAAAACTATTATCTCTATCAATCAAAATTTAAGAATACAATAGCACTAATCACACAAGGTGCTTTGACTGAGGTACTTTTCCTCATAAAAAAAGTTTCTTTTTTTTTTTTTTTTAACTGGTGCATAAAAGTAATACACTTACAATTAGACACGGTATTTGTAATTTTGTTATTAAAAAACCTCAGCAGTCTTATTGTTAATAAATGCCTCTGAGTCTGTAGGCTGATTCGTACCCAAGAAGACCAAAGTCCCTACATATTTTAATAAGGTTGATGAAATTTTATTCAGATTCTCACACTTTCCAACATGTGGTGGAACAGCACACTCTTCTGTTTGAGAGGAGTTACTCAAACGAAGGAAATAGTTAATTGGGAACCAAAACTACTACTTCTGGCCTCGCCGCACATTTTCCACATTTCTCCAAGCGCTGTCTGTGCTTCAACCCTCAGCCTCCAAGACGTGCCCTTTGTCGTCTTTTCTTTAATTTTTGATGCCAATTCCTTCCCGTCGGACCCCGACGCTCTCCCAACCCAGCACACATTACGTACACACTGTGTACATTGTGCAGGCACACCGCACGGATTCTCTCCAAAGTCATTTTTAAAACTAATTTGTCCAGACGGAATCAGAAACCGAGCTGCGCAGTTAATAAGCGCAGGAGCGAGCGGCAGTAATTACGCCTGTACTAAAAGAAAGAGCCCGAGATTAAAATACCTATAAGTAAATAGTTGAGGCAGGATGCCATTATGCAAACTCCGCTCTCGGGGAGGGATGTCTCCCACACTGAGGAGCAATAGGACTGTCATTTTTTCCCCCTGCAATATCAGGTTTCCTACTCCACAGCTCTGGTACTCTGCATCATGGCTAACATCTCTAGTGTGCTATTAATATCAATGAAGAGACGATTCAATTTCCACATAAGAAAAACCTCCCTATTACAGCGCAGACATTCGAGTGAGGACCCTTGCAAAGGAAACAATAAAGACCAGAGGGTTGCTTTTTTTTCCTCCCTGCTTCTTTTGCAGTTCTGCGTTGCTCACTGTTTGAAAGCTTTTAGCTAACAATGGAAGCATTATCTTCAGGACAGTTACAAAACAGGATTTGTTAGTACAAAGAATAATAACACCGAACTCATCCCCCCCTACCCCCCAACTTCCCCGCCCCATAAATACCTGCCTATTGCAATATGGCATTTAATACTTGGTTCAGAAGTATATTCCAGAAACACCTGTATTCTTGATCTAATTCCTTGCAACAAACTCCCCCAGCGGACCAGTTTTGCTCAAGGAGGCTTGGACAACTACAAACAAATATTTTGTGCATTTTTAAAATGGAACAGAAACAAAAGTATCTTATTCTGCCGAGTGAAAACTTACCCATTAATGAGGAAGAAAAAGGCTTAGAGCTGTACAGTAATTCCCAACCAACTGCAGAAAGTTGAGAGTTTGAAAACACTAAAGCACTTTAGACTATCAAGCCTTTCTGTGCTTCAACACTGGCTGCAGTGTAAGGAAGGACTGAAGGTATGTGGTCTAAACACAACAAAAGCCACTGCCTTACTCTAGATTAAATATGCAGGAAGAGGCCCCTTTGCATAAACACAAACACTCAGCAAATGAGTAACTGGCTCAAATCAGACGCCTGCTGTGCATTCTACCTGTCCTGATCTCTGACAAGCTACACAGCTCGTTTAAGGGGATAGGAGCTGCAAAATCAAATCAAATCATAGCGCTAAACGCTCTGCTCCTCTGATAGTAAATAACAACAGCACCAACAACTCCACGCCAAACGCTCATTTCTAATCTAAGCATTGCTCTGGCACAGAGCTGAATCGTGTGCTGTGCCCACTTTGGCTCACCACCCATCTCACCACAGCACAAGAAACACAACCAAACACCACCTGTAAAATTAGTTTTCATTAACTGTACTGAAATCCAGTACATTCCTGGCCTGGCCTTTTCTTAACAAGGATTTAAAATTAATACAGTGACTTTTGGTTAAGCTGACAGATTAAATCTGCATTTGCTTCTACTGTCCCTGTTTTGTTTACTATATAAAAGGCATTCCAGACACAGATCTATTTTAGCTGTTATGAATCACCACATAAGGCACACCTATTTACTAGTTTATTTGGGGAAAGGAAGAAATTTCTGAAGTGTTCCTTAAAAACATTATTTTCAAAATATTGCTCTCATGAAACAACCCCTCCAAACTATATTTACTTCAAAAAACAACTGAATTAGAGACTGTGATAACCACCAAACACATCTAAACATTTATTATTATAATTGAATATACATAATTATATACTGTGATTTACTCTTCCTTCTAGAGAAATAAATTATTTTTAAGTCTCGTTTATCCTTCCAGTCCAGAAATAGAACGAAGCAGCATGATTTTAAAGCAATTGGAATTCACCAGTGTCCCTTCCTAACTTAAGGAGTCAAATCACATTGACCTTTTATTGTAAGTCCCAGCTACATGTTGGTTTTGGTAATTTAATTATTTTTTAATAACTTGCAGTATTAAATGATTGCCATTGAAACACAAATAAGATTATACTCCTCTGCCTTACTCTCTGGTGCTCCAGACTACAGCGTAACATGGACGACACGACTGCGTCCAGCCCCAAAATTTCATTCTGAGAGAGCACTTACACACAGGCAGGCACAGGAAAATTCAGCCTTTCAAGCTGCAACACACATTTACTGGATTCTCAAGCATGTGTCACAGATTATTTCAAAGGATACTGGATATAACTCACAGTTTTAATGGGCATCGAGCGTGTTCAGTTCCACTGAGCACTTGTATGGTATGGAGGGAGTTTTTACACCTCCTTGGATAAACTCACCAGGTTAAAGCACAAAAATATTTAGTCAAGCCTAACAGGATAAAAAATCCTCCAAGAAAGAATCCCACGAGAAATTTTAGAGCCCCTGTGTCGTTCACCATTTTTACATTGAAATGACCTTCCAAATAAGGCGTCAGATAATACAGTTCACATGGATGATACCGATCTAACCTTGATGCAAATAAACCATAGAACAAAATTTAATCAGTGTATCACTGTGTAAAAGCCTTTGTCCATCCCAATGGAGCTTCTAATGACTGTTTTGGCAGTTCTGGCTGGTAGTTATGCCTCCCTGCTCATATATATCTCATACTGGTTGAGCAAGCTAATGGAACTGCTGTTAGTGGAATCCAATATTAATACCCTGCATCGTGCAAAACTGGATGCAACTGAATATATTACACAATTACAGGTAGTATCTAATTCCATAGGTATTAGATACTGGTTTCTAAATTAATATTTTAATAGAGAAAGTGATATAAATACTGCATTTCAGGTAAGATATCTATGAACGCTGGATCTGCCAGTCTTTCTGCTGTAAGCCTGCTCTACACTCACACAGCGCAGACACAGGACCCTGACAAAAATTGGCAGGCAAGCCTTAGATGCTGAGTGACACATACTGATGCACAGAGTCAAAGATGTCATCTTCATACAAGCTCCACTAGTTATGAGCTTGAGAGAAAAATGAAACAAAAAAAATCCCCCAAAATAAAACAAACAAGAAAAAAAAAAAAAGCAGGGGGGGAGAGTGGAGCAAGACCTCCAGAAAATAAACAGGGTGTACAGTTTCAAAGGCTACAGACACAGACATTTCATTGTTCAAGCCAATTATCAGTGGAAAATAATAACAACAGATGGATTCAGAGTCACTGACTTTTCATATGCACTTCATCTCTGCACAACAGATGATGAAATGCGAGAGCTATCTCGGAAAGGCAAAACATCTTTCAGTAAAAGAACTCTATACTCCAGATGGGGACCTTCTAAGGCAGCTGATTATCTTCTTATAGTGTTGTAAGATAGACTTACTAAAACATTTCCAGAACTGATCAGATCGGATGAGCACAATGGCAGCATTATGAGGAGTAAGTTGCTCTGGTCTCAGACTTGTGACTGGACTACTCAGAGATTTCAATGGGGTCAGAGCTGCCCCTCCCCATTTCCACATCAAGTACTGGTTCTAAAAAATGGGCCCAAAGCTGTTGCTCACAGTCTGCTCCCCAGGCAAAACATGGGGCTCAGCTCTGTGTGGAGAGGGGATGCAGACATGAGGCCACAGAATCAGCGTCAGCATTAATTGATCCCCAATAAATGTCCCACCACCACGAGCAAGGTGAGTCTCCTCACCTTCTGCAAACACCCATTTCACACAGGGACACAGGCAGAGGACAAAACACGTTTACAAGTAGGACTGTTTCCACTATAATTGCCAGATGTAGAGGGAACTCATCATCCAGGAGCCTACAGCAATGTAAGCTGGGAATAACTTCATCCAAATCAATGGAGTTACCCACCCACAAAAACTGGTGCGAGGCACAAGAAAGACATAAATTCTTTCTTACAAAGCCTTTACAAAACCCCATCTTTTTATGGGAAATAAAAAATTGCTTTCAAAGGGAAATAACAAACACATGTAAATTTTGGTGGTTCCGGTGATAAGCAGTTCCAACAAATGTCACAAACACCTACCTAGCACAACCTTCTCCCACTCAACCTGAATACCACAAAGTATGTGTTTTTGATCACATGAATCAGGTATGCCACAATCTCAAAACTTAAAATAAAAAACGAGTAGTGGAAAAATTAGCTCATTAATCTTTAAGACAACATCTCTTTAATGGAAGAACACTACATAAGTAGTGCATTAAACTGAACTGGTTGCCATTTCCACAGTTTCTTCTTCAAAACACCGCGAGGAAAATCTAAAAACCGGCGTTCTCTGTAAATCAATACCGCACACCGAGGGGGAGCAATACACAACACACAGACACACACTCTGAACTTGCACCTACTGCTAATTTATTTCACAAGTTACAAAATATTTCTGAAGTAGGGGGCTGTCTTCACAAACGTGAAGGGAAGAGACAAGTTTGCGGGCACAGCGTTTCCCCTCTTTTGTGAACTACTTTGTCAAAAGTAAATTCACAGGGGAACATACGAGCAAAGAGTAAATTTTGCCCAGGGCAAAATTCTGCAACTGCTTTAAGAAGCAAACAAGAACACAAAAGATGTGTAATACAACCATCTGGCTCTACTCATGCTATATCAATAATCCCCAAAATTTATCCCCACCCCCTTAATCAACCCACACTGATGCCACAAAACCAAATGGCATCACTTATGCTTCCTGCCCATCACATTTTGAAATGATATTTAATATGCATACAGTACATATTTGCATGTTAATCAATTTCTTTAAGAAAAAAATATTTTTGCTTCTTTAGCTATTAGTTCTGCTTTTTTCTACTTATTCACACTGGGATCTCTAAAACCACCAAGAAAGTCCTTGTGGTAAAGATACTCTCATATCAACACAGCATCTCAGGTATCAGGATAACGTACTGGTCAAAATTTCAATCTCTTCTTCTCTCTAGTTTTGTGTCACAGTTTGAAAATAGCAGAGGGTGAATAATAACATGCCAGCAAAATTAGCTGTTCAAGAAACACGGGTAAGCGATCTGTTTTGAACTCGAGGCTGGATGCATTTCTAAGCATTACCCTATTTGGGATGCAGGGAAGGAGTGACAAAGGGAAAGCAGGGTATCCTATGTGCCTTTTATTTTTAAAATTTGCACGAATTTTTCAGGCCTCCCCCATCCAGGAGCCAGTCTGCTCACGAAGGAGGAAAATGGGAAACTCCTGGCCACAGATAGAGGACGAGCCTCTGCTGTGCTTTGGCTGAGCACTGCTCTCCCTTCCCACCCCAGGCCTGCAGTGGAAGACCACCTCAGGACAGACAGACAGAAAGCCATCCATGCAAAGTGTCCAAAAGGGTGGCTCCACGATTGTTTTGGGGGAGGGATTGTTTTCTTGAGGGAAAATCACCCTTGTAACCATCGTGATTCATACCACGAGCACACAACGTGAAACCGGTACCAAAAACAACACTACAAAGACGTAGTCTCTCCCTGGCGCTTCACCGACCGACGGCCACGGCCCCAGGGGCTGACTCAGAGCTCTTCTTCTTAATCAACTTTTCTGCAACAACATACCCCAGCCCAAGCCTTGCCTCTCCCCGTGGCTGGCTGGCACGCTCCCTGTGCCCGGTGCTGCCCGGGGGACACGGCACGGCGGGGCCGGTGCCCCACGGCCCTGCTGTAACACGAACAGATGGCTGTTACGCAGAGCAGGAGAAATACAAGCCCTGAGCGCTCGTGGCATAGGTGGAAATGTTTTGCAGTTATTTTCTTTGGAAATAGGCATACGTATAGCGGTTATGTCTGCTCCCTCATCCAGACTACCAACCTGAGATCACAAACACTTTGTTAAATTTTTTTTTTTTTTTAATCCACTTTTGGATTGCTTCTGCTGTTTGTATGGCTTGACTTGTACAGCCTCTTTGTAAGAGCTGAAAACAGTCCCCCACAAACACAGGAATGGGCAAATGGTTTAGAGAGCTAATCCACACCTGGGCTACGTGAAAGGGGCTCATATTTTCCAAACAGAAACACAACCCCTTTTATATATAAACCAGATTTGGATCCAACTGCTAAACCCTTCACCACATCCTACGCGGGGCTCTGTGATGGTCGCAGGCAGTGGCGGTGGGTGGTGGCGGTGCTGATGGCAGCCATGGGCGAGGAGTCGCTGTGCCCTTGGACTGGGATGCGAAGGGCAGACCCGTCCTTGGTTACACCACGGTGAACGCAGGGTAATCCCCATCCTGCACACGCCTCTTACAGAAGAATCTGGCCCTGTCTCGTTACTCTTGTTAGAAAAATGAAGGCTGTGACAAAAAATAGCTGAGAACTACATCTTGCCGATGCCAAAATACAATAATAACATGTTCAAAGATTTAATTTAGAAGACTACAAAGTCTAGCTCATACATCATAACACCTTGAAATAACACTTTAAGGTCAAATCCTGTGCATTTTTGGAAACCACCAAAACATAATGAAGTTTTACTTAAACACAGCATTTACATTTATAACGCATTTCAGATTCTTCAAGTAAGCTAGACCACATGCTAGGAAAATGTACTTCCCACAACATACAAATTAAGTCATGTACAGCCTTCCCTCCACAGGCTGAACAGCCACCGGCACAAATGGAAGTCCTGTGTATGGATCAAAGGCAGCATGTGGACCTCAGAACATGATTTTTTATATTTTGTTTTTAATTGGCAAAACATCAAATCCCACTAGCAGTTTATTTTTGTTGCCTTCCTTGCCCCTTTTCTACCTCTCCCACTTATTTCACAACGGAACATTTTTAAACCACCAGAAGTCTTTGTGGCAAAGATGATGTCATACTGACACAAGATCAGGTGTGAGGTATGGTATGAATAAATACTTATCCACAAACACATTTAATTTTCAATGGTTGGGCATCGAGAGACAAAGAAGTTCTTATGCAGACATATTAGCTGAGGATTTAATTTCGAATGGTCTGCATTTAAAAGAACAGAACAACACATAGTGCAAGCCTAGAAGAAAAAAGAAAAAAAAAACCAAACCCCTTGTACCTTCCTTATTATTTTTGGGAAAGCAATGCACAGCTCTGCTCTTCACAGTAATAAATATATGGTGGTTGATTACTTTGCCTTTTAAGTCACCGATACCATAGAAGACAATTGTCCTTTATACACTGGCAATAAAAACTCTCCCTATGAAAATAAATATGTGTTTTAGAGTAATCAAGCAGGAACTAATTCTGTACTTTTTCACAAGTAGCCATTTACTTTGGCACCAAATGGTGATGTGTAGCAGAGAATGCAGTATATGCTTTAACCCAAGAAAAATTAGACTTGAAAATTAATACACAGTGAAAGACAAATTTAAAGCAGCTTTCTTGTGTTCTGACATAAGAATATAAAAATGACATGAGCAACTAAAGATTAGTTTACATACTTTTCAATCACAGCTGCCGCTCAGTAACCACAGTACCTTTAAAATGACATTCCACCGAAACAGATACAGTTTGGCTGCAACAGCAGCAAGACACACTTAACGTGGAATTAAAAGGGCATTTCTTATTTACACACATCGTACAGCACTGAGCCCCAGCACAATTACAATGGAAAGATTTTTAGCATGATTAATTTGGAAATAATCTAGTGATAAATAGAGTGCATTGCAAGTGATTCTGCCGAGCAAATTTTTATCACCAGCCTTAGATGTCAAAACACAGTTTCAGGGACAGAGAAAGAACAAGTCACATCTTCTTGGTTAATATTTAATTGGGTGCTAAAGATTCTTCCTAAGGACCTCTGAACCATCACTGACAGCCCCACAAGATGTCCCTGTCTGTGAAACAGACACCAACCCTTTCTGTATAAACTAAAATAACATTAAATTTAATCAAACCATTCAATTAATAAATCACTTCAGTGGACATTGCAGCCCAAGCCCTGTTTAATTACATAATTTTAAAAATATTTGCACACTGCAACCACTAAGATTGGCTCTGAGGTTTCATAATACACACTTAACACTCGAGTTGGAGAACAAATTTATTTAATAAATGCAGAGCTAAGTACAATAATGCCACTCCACTCAAACTGCAAAAATCACTTAGCATATCCTGCGAGAAAAAGCAAATAAACTTTTTCCCTATTTAAATGCATGTCCCTACTATCACCAGCTCTGCCAGAAGCCACCTCCTTTCTGCCCTTGTCCCTGCAGTCAGTGTGATGCCCAAGCACGGGAAGGGGTGGCAGAGCTGGTGTCCCCTCCATGGCACAGAGCATCCCTCTGCTTCACCTTCACATGGACTCCCTGGCCTCCTTACCTCCTTGCCCTCTGCCTCCATCCTTTTCTCCTCTATTTCTCCCCATGTTGCTTGTCTGCCCCTTGTTCTCTGCTGTTTATTGGTGCTCCAGCTCCCCCCATTCCCATCTCAAGCTCCTGCCCTGAGTTTCCTACACCTGCTGTCTTCCTTGCTGCCACCTGAGACAGCTGAGGTAAAAAAAAGTCTAGTTGGGAAAAAGCCCACAACAAACAGGACAGAGGGAAGAGACTGGGGAGGAGAGCAAGGAAAGAAAACAGTTTAGTAAGGCCAAGCAGAACTGCACAATTTCCAACAACAGCAAGAGATCTCCAGAGCACTAAGACGAAAAATAAAAGCCATGGACCAAGTGCATTATGTGAAGCAGGATTCAGGTTCTGGGATGGGTGTAACGCCTGTATTTGCAGAAAAACTCCGTGTATCCAAAGAAATTTGTGTTACTGCCATATATAACTAGGTGTGACAACTTGGGAGAGGTTGAAATACATATGGACCAAGTGGTGGCCTTAAATGAAGGGGAAAAAAAGCAAAGCTAAGGGTTTGTCACAGCTTGGAGGCACAGCTGTGTGCACTCATACAGACTTTGCATTCATTCACATAGAGCACAGCTTTCAGGTCCTGTGGTTCCAGCACGATTTTTGGACGAAAGCTGAGACTCAAAAATAAATAAGTCTATATTTGGCCTGCCCTGGATTCGAGACACTCTCAATAGTACTTTGCATAGAAACAATCTGAATTAATACAGACTAAGTTTTCCAGATTATAATATTCTTTACCAAGCCAATGGATGCACCTCTAAAATTCACTGCCCTGACAAATAGTAGAGCTCTTGAAAGTCTGCTTGTATTAGTTTTATGGATCTATTCTACTGCTTAAATCAGGTCTCATTAAAATTACCATTCACACAAGTTCTCCCACTGGGAAATCTACATGCCAGAGCTACTCCAGTTCCGCAGGCAGTGCTCGGAGGGGGTTGCATATTGCAAAATAACTGCGGGCATGGCGGGGGGAGGACAGGGAGAAGAACAAGAGGACTTCAGGACAGCAAACAAGTCACTCCTTCTCTGATTTTAACCGCTGCAACTTTTGCTCAGGTGGTGCAATTGCATCCATGAAAAGAAATGCTATTGCCAGAAATGAAACCGGGATGGGGTGGTGTAAAAAGTGCCCCTCGGAAAGCCAGATGTGGCCTCAAACATCCATTTTAGTGCTGGAATGGCAGGCTAAATATGCAAACACTGCACCTGACAACTTACACTAAAGCATATGATCTGCACACTGCCCCTCCAGTTTAATTTTTAATAGTAACAGTACTTAAATCTCAGCATTAATGTATTAATGTTCAAATGAATACAATTAAAGGCATCTCTGTTTTCTTCAGTGCTTAACAACCTGGAAGATCTTTCTCCCCTTCATATTTGCAGGGATTATTACGAATACATTCTGTAGCTATTGTTTTGGCAAAGAAGCAAAAACCTTTGCCTTTTAAATATGAAGTAACAGGAATAATGAATAATATATCTTCTGATTTTTGTTCTGCCATGATATATATATAATGATATATAAAATGTTCATTTATTATTATCACACATCCTAGGAAGCAGACATGCAAAATTACTTTTTTTTTTGTCTTATAAGGGTCATTTATCATACAGAACATCCTCCAAATAGGTAGTCCTAAAATCTCAATTTACAAAGACATTTTTTAAAGCTGAATTCTTCAAACAGGGCTACTCTCCTGATGGTTAAAATAAAAACTTTATGATATTAACATAGCTGGATTTAAGGAGGTAGAAATGCTCTGCATTTTGTTTTAGAAGATCCAGCCCCAACAAATTAATGTCTGCCTATTCTTCTTACCCAAATCCTGCCACATTTATTAGTAACAAAAGCACTGTATGACCTTCTTTAGGCCAAATTCAGAAAAGAAAAGCATTTACTAAAAGAGCATTAATTTTTATCATAGCATCTGTGATCTTTGGGTGGGGAAAGGAAACACCATAAAGAACAAAATCTGTATATACAAACTATCAGTCAGATTTTAACACTTATGCAGAATAATGCAAAGCTTTATTTCTTTTTGATGTTAGCAAGCTTTTCCTTTTTTCTTTTTGCATTCCATTTTTCAATATGTAAAATGACAAAATGCAAAAAAACCAACAAAAACACGAAAATGTGCTTGTTAGGGCTGGCCTAGTTTTTTGAAACATGCACAAAAAGAAAACCCACTCATACGATCTTATTTTAATATGTAATAGAAGAATCTGGCAAACATTAGCCAGAATAAGTCTAGCCAGCGAATGCACACTAACATACCAGCCTGCTGCTGCAAGACAAGAGAAAAATTTGTTCTTCCAACACAGAAGAGCAGCATCTTCTACCTGAAGAGCACCAGTGCAGCAGCACAAGCAAACATCAGGTCCTTGCTGCTCACACAACACCTCACCTCCCTCTTGGCTGGCAATTCCCAAACAGAGCCATCTCAGCTGTCCCATCTCCAGTCTCTCCTCAAGTCAAGAGTAAATCAGTGCCTACCCACCAGAGCAATGTGCTCAGTCCAGCACTGGCCATTGTCATCCTGGGAAGCAAGACCCAGCAAAAACCCCAAGAAGTTGGCAGAGTGCTCTTTTTGCAAAATTTCTTTGTGCCCAAAAATCTGCTCCAAGCCATGCAGCTTTGAAGCAGTACCCAGAGAAAGAGCCAGACATAAAACTACCTCCAGGGGAAAAGAAAAGAAATAAAGAGATAATCAAGGAAGAAAAAGGGAATGGGAGAGCTGGAGTCAGCACAGCTAAAGACTCCGATGAGGAGGGAGGTGGAGGTGGAGGACAACTACAAAGCACTTAATTATAAACCTAAAAATGTTCAAAAACCAATCTCAGGCTAACAATTTGCGTACTTTGGGATTACCTACGGATGAGGAAGGTTCAGCTTAATCAGCTATCTGTGCAAATGGATCCCCATCGTGCCAGAGCTGAACTCAATGGACAATCCCGTTAGAGTGGAAAGAGCACATGAAACGCCCTTGAGAAACGTGGCTAATGCCACAAACACTGAGGAAACAACCGTTAATAAATTCTTCCATTTTCAGGCTTAGAAGGCAAAGGGCAAATGTTGAAAGAAGGAGAAGATGGGAAGGGCATGGCTAGGCTTTATACCAAGTCCATTTCATGTGTGACATATTCCCAAGGCAGGTCTCACTCCTCAGATTAAAACCAGTATTTTTAACCCACTGAAAAAAAAGCCTCCCAAGAGGGAAACAGCTACATCTCTTCTTGAAGTCACCTAAATTTAAGATGTCTCTCCATCTTCCATGATAGGAGACAACAGAAGAAAAGTCTATAAATATAGAGAATAGAGTCTTCATAAAAAGAAAAATAGTGCAAAAAGTACCTATAAAAAAAAGTGTGAATTCAGGCATCAGAGGCACTCTGTAAAATACAAGTTAGGACTTTCCCTTTTTGATCAACGCCATCCCACAGGACAGAAGCTACTCCCACGTCCAACTACATCACGCTGGAGAAAACCTTGCTCTCTCTCTCTCTCTCTCTAGCCTGTGTTTACCCAGGAAACACTATAGACCACTGTGTATGGAGATAGTCACTAGCAGAATTGGGGGTGGAGAATTCCCCAAACCCAGGTTACACACATGAGTCTGACAACTGCTGTAAGACCAGATCTCACCCTGCCACCTGTTAGGCACAGCCCACCCTGGGCACTGCTGGGATGCAGAGTCAGGAGAAGGTCCATGTGGTGGAACCAGAGGAGCTCTGCACTGCTGCCATTTGCAGCTCTAAGTGGCCACTCAGACTTCAAAGACCCACCAATGATACTGCAGGGCCCAATCCTACCAGTGTCTTATCCATCCTTAGCACTTTAAAACACATTTGCCAACACTGGCAGAGGACTCTTGAGCATCCCTGCTGTCCCCCAAGGACCAGGCCTGGCTTTAGGGACCACAGTGCACCGACTCCTCTCCTACTTGGGTCTGATCCAGCTGCTCACACAGCACACTTGTACATTTTATTCTCTCTCCCTGAAGCTTTGGCAACTGAAATCTATTATGATATCAAAAGGTAGCTGACAACATAAAATGTATCCCGCTGAGTTGATGCCGCACGCTGCTAAATTTACAACAACATAAGTATCATAAAAATTATAAGAACTGCAAATTAACCACTGATTTTTTAGTTCAGTGACATAAATAACAGTAAAGATCTGGAAAAGTTCCAAACATCTTTACAACTGTTTAATTTGTCAAAATCTATCAAGTGTATTTCAACCACAAACCTGTCCTCTGCAGTGCTTGGTTTTTCACGTCCTTATGCTGGCATCAAAGGCAGCAAAAATAAAGCTTCTGTAATTACTGTATTCTGATGCACCTTTCCAGTCACACTTTTATTTTTGCTTTTCTTCCTCTGTACTTCTCTGTTGACACTGACAGTCAGCAATGTTTTAAAAACATTCACACTAAAAAAGACAAAAAAAGATCACTCCTGCCTTCCACTCCTCCCAGGTTTGTCTGGGATACTCAAGGCAGCACATCGCTTTGTTTGCCCATTGGAGTGGTTTTCCACTCACGTGTTGCGCGTTCCTCGCAACGCTTGCGTCAGCAAACCCTTTTATTTACTCCTTTATTTGTGCACCAAGCTCTGCAAATGCAAAGCCACCTTTCCGGCAGCTGCAAGAGAGCAGGCAAAGATCAACAAAATAAATTTTACAGGCTCTATTTCTTTTCCTAGGGGAGGAGCTCATTTTTATGTAGCTATTTATTTTGTATGGCTAAATAGCAATTATTGTATTTTCTAAGACATAGATTTACTAAAAAGAGTGCATTTCTTTCACAATCACTGCAAGACTAACCAAAGTCCAAATGTGTTGAACTGCTGATGCACAAAGTTAGGGTCTTTCTGAAAAAATAATACAAAATGTATTTCTATCTGCATTTCTAACTACTCAGGGGCTGTGAAGCTTCTAAGTCCCCAATGCTCTGCCTGCCAAGAGAGATTTGACCATGGCACCAAAGCAGAGAGGTTGCCAGCGCTGGCCCCAGTACAAGAAGATAGTTTTGCTTTTTGCAGAAAGAGCTGGCCAACATCTTTTCATGTGGTATTTGTTGCTCTACACATGGGTTTGCACCAAGACAATTCATATACAATTCCAGCTGCTGCGAGGTAGTTGCTCTGTAAAAAATAATAAATCAAGTTGGTGCTGAGAACTAACAAGACTTTTCTGTCACATTTTTCTTGTACAAAGGCTTCCCAAGGTTTGGGCTTGGAGAACGGCTTTTCCCTTTGATCTGGCTCTGTTTTCCTCAGGAGCCATTTTGTATCTTTCCTGTATACAAAATATGGAATATTACAGGAACTAATTAAAACTTCTTTAATGGGATAAACTAATAAATCCCTCCCTCTAATGATACTGAAGGGCACTTGTGAGTGACTGCACAATAAAAAACACACTTGCTGCAGCTCCACAGGTGTGAAGGGCCAGTGCAGGGGTTGGCAGGGTGTGGGTTCATGAAGAACCCCACTGGTTACCCAATGCTCCCACCAACCTCAAAGGTTCATCTGCCTTCGAGAGCTGACAGCCTCACCATCCCAACCAGCCATGGTTTGGTGACTCCATCACTTGTGGACC
This sequence comes from Pycnonotus jocosus, assembly GCA_013400435.1. Classification (NCBI taxonomy): domain Eukaryota; kingdom Metazoa; phylum Chordata; class Aves; order Passeriformes; family Pycnonotidae; genus Pycnonotus; species Pycnonotus jocosus. The sequence goes on along the minus strand of VWYP01023516.1, from coordinate 139,346 downwards.
TTAAGGGTGACGTGGCTCTGCTCCCTGGGCTGAGGGGCACAGCACATTTTTTAGACAGGAGTATCTCCTGGGGTCTCTTATTTGCCACAAGACAAAATCTCCACCCCCTGTCTATCCATATGGAAGCAGGAAAGGGAGGTTAAGGACTAAGTTTGACACAATAGGTTAAACTCAGCCCTTATTCCCAGTATATTATACAGTAAATCTCCTTATTCTGTAAGGGCAAAATAGAATTGCTTACAGTTTGTCTTAAAAATGGGATTTATGCTTCAAATACAGAAAACCAACACAGAATGTAGTGCAGCTCTAAAAATTAAGCATCCAGATATAAAAGGAAATTTTAAATTAATTTTCCCACTGTGTTGTTTGCAAGAGCAATACACTTAAATGGCCACAACTCATTCAGTGACACCCAGAGGTACCGTGCAAGCACCATGGAGCAATGCAAGTAATTCAAAGTTCTTTGATTAAATCTCACATAATTGCACATAACTGGAAAAAATCACAGCAAGTTGGCTTCACATATTGTATTGCATAAATCAGAAGCGATTCCCACAAAATCCCTCCTATCCAGACTATTTTATCTAAGCAACATATAGCTGTAACAACAGTTTTTGAGTGATTTTGGTTCCCATTGTGGTATAATGAGTAATGAAGAAAGCACGTTTTTTTATTCTGGTTTGCACTGATGTGTTTCTTCTTTGACTAAACCCTCGGTGACTCAGTTCTGCCGCTTCACAACAAGGAGTTCTCATGTTTCCCTCTACACAGGAAAAAAAAAGAAAATAAGTCTTCAACTATCCTGTTCTCAGCTCAAACCCAAGGGAAGACCTTGGGAGCTCCTATAATTTGTGCTGCCTACTGCAGTAAGACCCTAGGCCAGGGTGCTGTGCTAACCCACATCAAGCAAGCAAACATTATCTGAAGACAAAAGTGCCCTGAAACTGAGTTTTCTGCAGAGAAAAGGAGACCTTCAACATGAGCTTGAGGAACATTTCTCACTTGATGCAGGGGAAGACAGACTTGGCCAGAGTGACTTCCCTCAAAACTCAAAAGCCTGGCACAACAACCTTCTGCAATCATCTTTCTCTGGCATTCCCAGAAAGGGTGACCACAAAAACTGCTGCTTGCACTGCAGAGAGAACTGGCCTTTTTCTGTGCTCAGCATGAGCTTTCCAGACTTAAGTTTCTCTTTCCAGTAACGTGTAATGCTAACACTTTGTGCTATGTGGGGCCTAATGTTTTCAGACCTGGAGACTTAATTACAATCTATTCTAATTGGCATATGGCACTGAAGTATAAATATTAATAATATTAACCAGGAAAAAAAGCTCTGATTGAGATGGCAAGCTGAGGACTGAATCAATAAATCAACAGTAATCTTTCTCCTTAATCACAGCTGCTACTCCACCCTTTTTATTGATCTTTTTCCTTTTTTTATCTTTATTTCACTATAAATCTCCTGATTCTTGATTGAATTAGTTCAAAACAATTGCACACCTAGCCATGATAAGCAACACTTTAGTTCGAAAACCCTTCTCATGGTAGCAGCTGCACAGTGAGTTGCACGATGTTAAGACCAGCCTTTCATTGTGCAGCTTCTCCTCCTCCTGGAGCTCATCCCTGAGTCCACAATCCAGGGGAGACTGGTGGTCAGTCAAGGATTTTCTGTCTAGAAAAGAGATAACCCTGCTAGACCTGACCTCCCCCCTCAGCCACGATGATGTTTTCATGCACATATTTAAAGGAACTTTCATTTAACTGTCCTGTAATCTGAAAGGCAGTCAGAAATCCAGACCATGTATTTTCTTTAGGCGTATCTGTTGATCAAATATTTCACTCCAGTGTTCTCTACAGCATCGTTATGGTACTTGCACATGTTCACCCTAAGTATAAATCTTCAGCATATCCTACCTGACTCTGCAGCAGCTTTCCTGGAAATAGCTTTGTTGTGTTCTAGTAAACTTCACTCATGTTATTTATTCTCCTTTAAAAAAGAAGTTACACTCCACTGTACTCATTCTTAGCAAAGACAAGTTTCTGCCTATCAAAAGACAAGTTTACTGCAAGGACTCTAGTAATAATACTGATAATGGGTAGAAATTACACATTTTTATAAGAGAGAATACAAAGAACTTCATGTTTTATAATAGTTGTGCTGATATCATAGTTTCACTAAACTGTGCTTTCAGACAAAATTAGAATCTTCCTTCCCAAGTGACCTAACCTGTAACTCTTTAAGATAGATATAATGGGGCAAACTGTCAACTACAAATCAAGAGATGTACTGGTGTCAATGGAGATTTTGCAATTGGCTTCCAAAGAATTGTGATGCTCTACCCCCCATATTTTCAGTAAGGGAATAAGTACTCATGAGAGGAAGCTAATCAAGCTGGAAAAATCACCAAGTAAAACTTTAAAAACTGGCAAAAAAATGAAAAAACAAATAGCCTTCAGGTTGCAAGCTGCAAAGGAGCTAGCATTTTAATAAAGACAATAATCACAAATATTACTGAACAAAGGAAAAGGAAACTGAAACATGCCAAGAAAGATAATCAAGAAATGTGCTTATAGGATGCCAGTCCAACTGATTAAACATCTTCAGAAAGCAGGATATCCCACCTAGAGCCGTTAAGTCTTATCTGGATCCTTACACACCCACACCCCTGTCAACAGCAGATCTGAGGATGGAGAAGAGGAGCCCATCCTTCTTCCTTATTACTTCTGCCCCTCCTTTTGTCTATGCCCACTGTGGCTGCTTCTCACAGTCTGTTAGCATTCATTACACAATCTTTGCTTAGGTTAAAGCAAGACAGAAGCTGCACCAGGTAATTTTTTCCCCCATGGAGAAGGAAGCAAGGGAAGAGATGCCAGGCAGGGTGTGTTTTTGGAAGCAGCAGGTCCCTAAAGTGGGGGAGATGTACAAATGATCCATGGCTCGGGAACACCGTGCAGCAGGTAACGCCAAACAAACAGCAGTAGCTGCTTAATGATGATCTGCAATAACGTCAGGGAGACTTGTTCCCATGTAAGTAACCTGCCACGCCGGGGATACAAATTGTCTGGGATTTGATAGCACCTACTGCAGAGAGCAGCGTTATCAATGTGCTCGCGTGCTCAGATAAATGGAGCACTATTTCCCTGCGCTGCCGCTGTCACTTTCTCCGGTCCGTCAGCCCCTTTCTTAAACCCATTGCTATTTTTATTACACTCTTTAAAATATGAAGCAGGAGACTCCTTTTCCTGAAATACACTGGGCTAGATAGATGACGCCTTTTAAATAATATTCTTTTCTTGCTGGCCCTGATCCTTGCAGTGTTGTTGCTTACTTTGGAGGGGGAAACAAAATAAAAGTGGCAAGCCATATCTCTCCATTCCAAAGGGAGTGGTTTCCCAAGAAAAGCATAGTTTTGTTCCCTTGCTATTTCCTTTCAGCACTGCAGACAAGCAGGCAGCAGACCAGCTACTAAAACTGACCCCAGCAGTTACAAACCAACGCTCAATACACCCAGAAAACAGTTTGAGGGCAGCAGGTGGCATTTGGGGGGGATGTTAATGAGATTTGACACCTCTAAATTCTGGATTTGGTAGGAGAAAAGGAAAATTATCAGCAAACTTTAGACTTTTTAAAATCTAAAATTAGGTGAGATGCTATTGAAAAGGAAAATAACTTCCAGCTTTGTTTTAAGAACTGGAATTGTGCTTCCTGCTTCCATTGCTGCAGTTCTTCTGGAAAGGAAGTTGCCCGCAAGTAATGGATAAAATACAGAAAACCTTGTGGATTCAAAAATGCTCTCCTCACCCTTCTGTAAAAATAAAATCCAGAGGCTGGTGGAACACACTGGTTCCACTGTAGTAGATACAATGCCAAAGAGAGGGGGAAAAGCACTCCCTGATATAATAGGTCATTGTACTCCCGGATCTACCACATATGTTACTCCAAGGGCTCTCAGCCTTAAACTTGGAAAGTCTAAGACACTGGAGCCATGATATATAAAGTAAGACCCAAGTTCCAAATATTTGATTTAGCAAAGTAAATATGGTTGTTTTTATTGGGTGCAACAAGCATTTTTCACAGAGTGAAGAATTATGGTAAACATCTGCTAATCATACTCACAAAAGAGGTCATTGTGTTTAAATCCAAGGTCATATTAATAGCTATATTTAATTAATAAAACCCAACAGTAATATTACACAAGTTTCCAACAACGTCTGCTTCCTGACACTCAAGGACCTATTCATTAATGGACCACTTATATTGGTTTTCCTTGATATTGCTGCTAAACTCTTACAAAGCTTTTAGGCCATACAACAGAGGCCTGACTTAGAGGTAAACTGCATCATGTTATACTATATGTCTCTGGGGTATTATACCATGTGGATGTAGTTTGTGAACACATGAGCTAACAAAAATACTGGAATATGTGATATTCCATGAAGGTGGTCTTGCACTTCCAGCTTCCTATGTCTTCTCCCATGCAATGGAATAGGTAAGGGCACCACATCTGTTTCTGAACAAGGAGATAATGTTCTTTGTTGAGTCATTCATTGCCTTGGTGGAAGTCAGAGCTGCACCTGCATTTCATGAGACTTTTTCTGCTTCAAAACAATAAAAGAACAGAAATCCCAGCTTTTCAAGAAATGTTGGATTTCTTTCCTACTCCCAACCAGACCCTGGTTAAATCTGGAAAGAACAGTTTCTCAATATGTTTACAAGTTGCCCAGCCCTGGTGAATTATTGCCCAAAGTGAATCGAGTGTTTTCACAGTTCTAGTCCATTTTGCCTGTTAAGAAACAAGCTGTTGAAATGTTGTTGAGCTCAAACAGAAAAATGAAGCTGGTTTTCGCTTACTCAGGTGTTAAACAGCACAGCTTTTTTCAAATCTCAGGAGGTGTCCTGGATGAAACCGATACAAATGAGAAATGAATCAGATCTTAGAACTTCTAATGTTTGATTGTTTAAATTTAAAGAAGTTGAGATCTATTGAAAAGTAGGTTTTCTTGCACACCCAGACTTTCTCATCTAACTGCAGTCATTGATGTTTATAGATTTTTTTCTGTGAAAGATAAATCTAGCTTGTTGCATGAAAAATCCTCGAATGCACTGATGTTTATTCACTGAATTTCCATATCCTTTACACTTTAAGTTATTTTCTCTTTTCCACAATGTATGTGAAAACCATGACATTTTCTATCTTCTACACAAGTTCCCCACACCATACTGCACCATCTCCATGTTATTATATATATTGCAGTAATGCCATTTCCAATTCATTACAAAACACTTTCATGTACCAGATGTCCCAGCTTTGGTAGGACCGAGTTATTTTCTGCCCAACAAGTCCTGAAGGCAAAAATAGTTGTTCCTGTATCTTTGTACACAGCCAGGCCATTTCACCTACTTGTGTCAAACTTCCACCCCAACAGACAGAGGTGCTTTGTCTTACCTTATTTTTAGACAAATTGCAGCTGAAGACAACTGTGGAAGTCTGTGTTATTTACATGGGCACATCACTGGCTACTGAATCCTGGTACAAAGAAAGTTGGAAACCGGATGTTCCGATAACTCAGTTCTCACGTGGCCCTCCTGTTTTTTATGGCTCCATGTCAAGCCAGGTGGATTCTCTTAATATCTCCTACCCTTAAATCTACAGCCTAAATGTTTTCCAGAAGCCTGGATTTGTTCATGCATAATATAACCCTGGCACAGAAGCAACAAAAGCAGCAAAAAATCACCCTGCTCACAGCTTAGTTCATATCAGGGCCTGTAGTCCTCCAAAATCCCTTTTCAAAAGCAGAGAAAGAGAGTCAGAAGCTGTTCAGCAAGCTGTGTAATGATCTTCAGTGCCTTCTCATTATCCTGAGGTCACATGGAGACCTTCTGACAAGCAAAAATGAACCAAAGGTATTTTGGGAGAGGTCCTTGACATGGGAAGCTGAGAAGGAGGGTGGCTGTAGAAGGGCAGAGCAGAGGGAGGGGAGTGTAAAGGTGAGAGTGAGACATGACCTGTTACCCTCCTGTGCAAACATTCATGGGGCCAGCAGCTCTGGACACAGCCAGGGAAATACACTCTGGTTAAAACCCCCCATGTTCAGTCCCACCACAAGAATAAACTTCTACCAAGTTCAGAATTTAAGGAAGGACTACACCAGGGCTGAACTAAATTTAAAGTTGGACAGTCACAGAGCAACCTCTTGGTGAAACAGAAAGATAAACCAGCAGGTTTGTTTAAACATAAACTCATGGCTTTGGATAATACCTTTCAAGAGCATCAGTAAGTAGTGGGTAATAAATCTTAGTCTAAGTAATTCATTAGCCATTTTGGCATCACACACAAAGTGCATCACTTTGATCTGATGCATCTCAGTGCACTTTGCTATCAGCTGCAACTGGCTGTGCTTTGTTCAGATGAAGGGCTTTTTAATCCAAATCAGAAAGTGATGCTTCTGCACTGATGCTCTAATTTAGGAGTTATAATTAACAGACTTACTGCTAATCAGATCTCATCATACCTCCCCTAAGGCCCCAAATGGAGGAAACAATAGAAGAAAGGACCAAAGGTGCCTCAAGACAGCATCTGAGTTTGTGTCTCTGATTTTGTGTGTTCAAACCCATGCATTCATATGTGTGAAACTGGTGGGAAACATGATCTTGTGGTTGAAGTAAACACAGAGAAAGAGGAGGCCTGAGGTCTGCTTCCATCCTTCTATCTCTTTGGGCAAATTACACAGGACATGATTTTTAAAGCTGGGAATACGCAATAGCCTTCAAGAAAGTCCTTGCTATCCCACGCAACTGACATTAAATTGCACTTGCCTCCTGCACAGATGGCCTCTAACCTTTGTTCAGAACAGTATTCCCATTGCAGGACTGCAGAAAGTGAGCTCTGCTCCCAGCACCGCTGCACAGCCCAGTGTAGTCATCTGCAGAGTCAAGGCACTTGGGTCAAAGCATGGGACTACCTAACCCTTCACGTCCACACAATGCATAAAGGCAGACATGGTGCCCACAAACACCTAGGACAGTTTGCTCTGGGCTACGTTTGCACCCTAAGAAAAGAAAAGCAAGCTAGAAACCATTTTTACCAGGGTCAAGACAGCCTTGAGCACACACTTCAGCTCCTCCCCAGCAGCCACACTGCCTGTGCCAAGCTCCGGTCCCTGGGTTGGCAACTGCTGGGGCAGCCACGTCTGAGGGACAGCACATCCAGCCCGAGGCAGCTGAGCCCACACAATTAACATTTCAACATTGGTACAATTGCTGCATCACAAAACCTCAGCATTCATCATTCTGTCATACCAGTTAACCCCAAGTAAGTTAGCTTGAAACATTTTGTGCAGGCTGCCTCCCTGCTGGCTGTCAGGGTCCTGCATGCCCACTGAAGGAACATTCAGTTGAAACATTCAGTTCAGCACAGGATTTGCTTCTTCATAATCCCTGTGCTAGTTTTGTGGAACCCATCAAAGGTCACACTGACTCTCTGGCTTGGAAAACTCATTCCCTGTCTTAAAGGTACAGTTACACTTGGGGTGCTTTCAAAGCAGAGGAACTCACAAATCATGGGCAGCATGCTCCTGCCCATGGTTACAGAAGGATTACCCAAGGTTCCTCCAGCCGTTGGCTCATGCCTGACGCCCATTTTCTTCATGCCTGTGGTCAGACCAAAGCCGGTGGTGAAGGCAGCGAACTCACCAGCAGCTGAAGGTTTGCCACCAGCTCTCTGGAAAATGTGTGACTGTCAGCATCAGGAGCTGGGCAGGGGCTGCTCAGGCATCTCAGATCCAGCCCACTCCCTGAGGATAAGCACCACCCTTGTGCCCACCTGCAGCCTTGCTGCTGCCCCATCCAAACACAGCTGGAGCATGGGGAGAAAAGGGTTCAGCCCAGAATGTGCCCTTCCCTCACCCTTGAAACAGCAGCTGGTCCCAGCCAGCCCCGACCCAGGCCTGGGTGAGCTGTGCCACACCAGCAGAGTCTGTTCACAGGGCTCCCTACCCCAGCACCAGCACAGCAGACATCAAACCTGACACAACACTGAGCTTCCCTTAACCCTGCCCATAAAAATACTATTTTCAAACAAGTGGATAAATCATGCTCCATCCCTGGAAGTGTTCAAGCTCAGGTTGGATGGGGCTTGGGGAAACCTGATCGAGTGGAAGGTGTCCCTGCCCATGGTAGGGGGCTGGAACAAATTGAGCTTCCAACTTAAACCATTCTATGATTTGATAATTCTAATTGTCCACTATATAACTAGCAGGCTTTGCAGTCCCAGCATGTGCTGCAACTTTAACATTCCAGAAACAGAGTTAGAACTGGTCTAAGAAAATCAAAAGGACAGCACAGGAAAATGCCCACACTGTAACATCTCTGAATGAGATATCCCTAAACAGAGATTCTCACCAGAGACCTTTCCAGATTTAAGGAGTTTATTCTTTGTGCCAGTTTGTATTTTCTATATAAATTCATGCAGCTGCCTTGAAAGGAACTGCAGGTTTCTGCTAAGCAAAACTTTCTTTGTGAACCAGGAGTAAAATGTATAAACCCTCTCCTTAAGAATTAAATGTATGTATTTTTATTGCAGCATGAACAGCTTTTTTTTGTAAAGGGAACAAGAGCTCGTAGAGCCAGTGAAGTGTTTATAAATATAACACTTATCCTTGTACAATATATATGTTTTGCTTTAATAAAAACAGAACCTGATCATTCAGTATCAAAAACCCAGCACAAAATTCATATGTTTTTCCCAAGACAGAAATTCTAACTCATTTTCCATGCTGTACCCTCAAGCTCTTGTTCATTGCAAACAGGACATTGTTTTCTTGGGTTTTCTTTTTAAACAGCACGAAAGAAAAAATAGTAGAGGGTGTCACTGCAAACACATCAACATGTACCATAAAAATGAAAACAACCATGATTAACTCAGTTTAACTAAAGCTTCCAAGTTCCTTATCAGTACCTGGGACATATCTGGAAGCGAGCTTTCCCACCCTAAAAGGAAGTGCCAGGGGTGTTCCCCACTCCCAAGGGTAGGCAAGGTTGGGTGGTTTGTCCTGTTGTGATTTAAATACGATGTGATCCTTATTCAGTGCTATAAAGTCTGCTCCGAGCATGCCAGTACATGTCAGCTTTGCCTTCACTCTGTAAGACAACAGCCGCCTCCATGCAGAGTTCAAAAATATTTGATGATTTAAGCCAGCTTGCTCCACTTAGGTTAGAATACAAAGCAGACTGCAGTGTTCAATATCAGAATCAGCATTTTTCCCCCCACACTTGTGAATCCATGTATTTAGATCAAATAGGCTTTTGGCATCATTTTCACATGCCTACATGCAAGCCTACTGGTACTAGAAATCCTCTCTTCAGTATCATCATCCAAGGATAAAGACACGAGACTTCCCATTCTCCAAGGACTGCCAGTCTCCTTAAACATAAATCTGCTATTGTGCAAAAGGCACAATCTCTTAGGATTTCTATCGCAAAAGAACAAGGAAAATAGCCCAATAACTGAGAAAATGGAGCAGTTTCACAGATTGGCGTGTTAAAGCAATATAAAGCAATTATGTGGTTGGGTGAAGGTAAGGAAGGGAGCAAAGACACAAGAAGTTAAGGAGGGCTAGAAGTGAAGAAAAAGTCTGATTTGGGACTACAGCAGCTTCCTCAGAAATTGCAGACTAAAGAGAGGGCTGCTTGGGACAGTTCAACAGCCACGATGTGATGGAGGCAACCCCACTGCGCTCCAGATCAACCCAGTTATCAGAGACCCACAGAAGCATCCAGCAGTGTTTCTCACCAGGTACCAACTGCGCTGAGAGGGAAGGGGAAGGAAAGCACTCAGTATTTTGAGAAGTACCATGAGTTTGATTTTGACAAAGGCCAAAGATGTGAAAAAACCTCCCATGTTTTTCTCAACAATTAGGCAATTCACAGTATATTTAATTTACGAATTTTTTTTTTCACAACCAGGAGTGTAATTTTGTCTTGCTAACCAGGCACCAAGTAGCACTATCCCACAGCTATAATTTCATTATTCCCCTAAATGCCACATGTAGGACAGCAGCATACACAGCATGTGTGAGGTAGTGGGTGGTCTTATTTCCAGTGAAGTAATATTTAAACCATAATAAGGTGGCTAGTCAAACTCCAAGTCCCACCTTTAACTCTGCTTCTAGAACCTCAGAGGTTTAAGCTTTTCAAGGTGATGTGAACCAGAGCTCCCTGCCCGTGGCAGATCTGGGGCAGCCTTGCTGATTTAGAGCTGCTGCTGGGCATCTGGTGCAATGCTTTGGGGATATATCACATTTATTAATTGCTCAGCTATGAGCTACCAGCTCACGGCAGGCACTTTACATGTAAGAAAGTGCTGAGAAACATTAAGGCAGGATTGAACTGGGGATGCAGTTCCCAGCTGGTTTATCATATTAGCAAATATCCTTGTCATTTCCTAAGAGGGGTTGGGAAACCATCCAGGGGAAATGCATTGCCCAGGGCCTGACTTCACAGAGAAAGGCAAAGTGACAGGGAAATATCAGGCTTTAAAAACCCCAAGATGTTGCCACCCTGCCTGTGGGGCTCTGCTACAGCACTGCTGCTTCTGGAAGCTGGGGCATCACCAGGGGATGGGCCAGGCTAGAGGGAAAGGGAGCAGGTCTGCAGGCATGTGGCAACAAGGAATTCTGAGCAATGAGCTTTAGGGCAGCTCTGATGTGTGAAATCACTCTTCCCTCTTCCTTCACTTGCATGTAAAAGATTGCAATGAGCACGCTGGAGGGAGAAGAGGAAGACTCAGGAAAGAGGCACTGAAACTTCAGAAACAATAATGTCACAGGATTACCCCTGATAAAGTCCACAGGTCTACACAAGTATTACTACCAAGATCTACACAGAACAGGATGTGCCCAAGTTCACTGGATATATAAGCAACAACAAGAAGTTTTCTTTCCCAGGATTAACTAAAGAGCACGATTTTCTCTCCTGTTTTCACTCTGACTGTACACAAGCAAACCCTCCTGCAGAAATTACTTGTGTTTTTAAATGTTATTGCTAATCTGCAGTAAAGCGTGTTTCCCTAGCAGAGTCATTAAAACGTGCACAGGTCAGGATGCTGAGACTGCACTCATGGTTCTTTATAGTTACAGTATTAGTAAAGTATTTACTAAATTGACTACCACCTACTTTAAGTTAAACTTGCTGACAGATAAACTGAGCATAACCTCTGGCATTTTCAGACGTTTTCTTATGAATAGATATATTTTGCACGTTTTTGCATGCTAGGCCCTTTCCAAAATGCTGATTTGATCTCTGACATCAAGGCTTACTCACCTCCTTCAAGGTACAAAAGAAAGGTAACAGTAGCTTGCATGGGGGGGAATGAGACTTTAATATATAGAAAGCACAAAACTTACTCTTTTCAGTTTATTTTAGATTCAAAAGCTATAAAAGAGCACTAAAAATTCAGTACTATTTCTGCATTGGTTAAAAAATGCAGCTGAGAAGAGATTTAAAAAGGGGGAGATATAAAAAGAATATTATTTGCATAGTCATAAATCATTATAAAACAATTATTCTGCAGCAAAAAAGCACTCGTTTCACAAGGGCAATCCAGCTTCAAGAGAGTGCACTATCTGTTAGCATCCTATTCTCAAAACAGACATCTCTGGACAGATTTGTTACAGTTTTGTAGATGCTAATGTGTAAACAGATTGTAAAATTATTTTTGGGCCTGTAATAGGATTTAATGTGTTTAAGAGGTAGTCTTATACCTCTTTAACAAAGAGGCTTACAATATGGTAAGAATGTATCACAAAAAATATAATGCTTTTAAACAGATAAATCCTCTTGGCAAAGGCTGTAATCTTTCAAACTTAATTGGTGAACTCATTAACGAACAACTGCCACTACAAGAAGAAAGACTATTGTCAGCGACTTATCGGGCAATGAGATAACAAACTTAATTATATTGTTTTCAGTGGATTTACATTTGCTTCCTTTAGGACACTAGATTTTCTAAACATTATTTCCTTGGCTGTATACAATTTTTTTTATCCCTCAAGAGAAAAGCAAACCTATCTACAACAAATAGGCAGAGAAAAAAAAACCCCAAAACCAGAATACATCACAGCTTTGAAGTAAACACAACGCACTCCTAAAAATTCTGTCTTTATTATCTACTTGTAAAAAGTTATAAGCCTGTAAAGTAGTTAATTTATGAGCCATGTTAATCATTTGTTCCCATTTGATCTGAGGTTTAGCAAACACGGTTTCCTGGGATGTAGGAGGATAATTTGCAGGTCCAGCTTGGCTCCGGAGGGGGCACTAACTAATTTGACACCGTAACATGACATTGATGGCAGACACACACTAATGACTGCACTGCTCGATGCTCCTGTCAGTCTGTCGCTGCTCTGAATGGAGTTTCTTCTTATTGCCAAAAAAAAGTGCAGAGTGGTCCTACTAATTATTCAGACATGCACTATAATGAGAATCTTAGTGCTCCCTCCCAACATACGAACCTCTCACTAAAGCTCCCATTTGTCTGATACGGTGGCTGATTAGAATTTGTTTCTTGAATAGTAAAACCATGGCTTAAAATAAAGCGGAAAGGATAAACAGCCTTTTATTCTGCATAAAACTCAGAAAGTGGCCATTTTGATTTCAAGCTGCTTTTTTTGTCATTTATTTACACCAGAAGAATAGAAAATTGGATTAATTTTTAATAGTACTTCTCAAACAACATATAGATCTTCATGGAGTTTTACTGTCTGGATCACTCAGGACATAAATTTTGTGGACAAAGGGAGGCTCTGAAGGTATTTTCTTTATCCTAGGAGAAAGAAATTTTCTAGAACAGAAACTTGTACTAGACAAATCACAGGCTAAGAATAAAAATGTCTCTTTTTCCTAGATTATATTGTTAGAACTGATTCCTCACTATGAACGCTGAAAGTTCATAAGGGCTTTATGTATCTCTGAATGATCTGGATGTAAAAACATAAAGAGTAAGAAAAGTTGAATCATGCTTTCCAGAATCAGCCTTTACTCCTCGCTTTGGGTCCTGATCTAGCACAGCTATGCAGTGTATTTCGACTCCATACTTTACCATATTTACAATTCTATGCTTTTCTAATGCCTCTGCAGCAATGCAGAATTGCAATCCTGGAAGAGGCCAATGGACTGACCAGCTCGTGTCATGTATTAAACACACAGACTGAAGACACATTACTACCCTGAAAAAGAGCCTGAATTTCTAAGGATAACACTTAGCTCTTTCTGAAAAGCAAAGCCTTCTAAAAGCGTTTCAAGTGGGCCACCAAAAGCTTAGCACACGCTACTGAGTCATTTAGAAAAACGTTATAAACTCGAAAGTGTAACACACAGAGGTGAGGGAGATGTGCTCTACCACCACCCCAGGACAGCTTGAAAGCCATTACCAGCTAATGGCTCTCTAGTGGTCTCCAGGAATTCAATCAGTGGTCTCCCTTCACATGCTGTATCTGCTCCGGAAAAGCCACAACTCTATTAGGAACATATTAGGCTATCTGAGGTCAAGGGGGATCCCTGGCCCCAGCCAGGGCTCTGCAGCCCCCACCTGTGCCCTCCTGGCTGCTCACTGCTGGCTTGCACTGAGATCTGTATTTAGGAGGAGTTTTATTTGCACGGAGCCTGATACCTACGGTTCTCACATTATGGTTCATCACCCCTTTTTGACAGGGTAGGAACAGCAAAGGAGCTACTGTGCAGCATCAGAGCTCAGAGCCAAGTGCCTGACAGTCCCATGTGCTCAGTACCAGGGTCCCTTTGCAGAGCATCACAGATTCCCCAACAGCACATGCCATCTTTAGAAACCATGACACAGCAGAGCACTGGTGGCACTTCACCAGTGGCTCCAAATACTCCAGAAATTAACGTTTGAACAACTTCTACCAATGGCAGCACCAGAAATCTATTGGAGCGGCACAACTTCCGAGATGAAAGCAAAAGTACACGTTTGGAGAGCCAAGCCAATGTAACGTAAACACTGGGTACACGCTGTTACATGTCATTTTGCAGAGCAACATGCGAAGGGCACATGAATCATTAGTGAGAGAACAACCCTGGCACCTACCCCAGAAATACCTCAGTCAGCACTCAGCAGGAAAGAAAAGATCAGAAAAAGAGATCCCAAAATCCTAAATGAAGGCTCAGCTCCTGCAGAAAGATACACTTAACAGTGTTCATCTCTTTGGAAAATAGAGGTGCTGTATCCAAGATACAGCACCACTAACATTTTCCACATGGCTGGGGATGGATTGGTGAGTGGCCTTCTCCTGAACAACGGCATCAGCTGTGTCAGCTGTCGGAAAAATGAGGACATGATGCATTTTGCTCTCTTTTCTCGTAACCCCCACCCCCAATATTAATTCAGACTGAGAAGAAGAAAGTCATCAAGTTTATTTCAAACCAGATTATGCCACGTTCAGCCACATTGTGTGGACACACCACAGCAGCCTCCTTGCCCAGCATGCCAGAGTGTGAAGAACAATCCTTTTATATCTACAACATGACTTGGCCAACTTTAAAACACAACAACTAAAAACTCCAACGTCCTTCTGTCAGTTTAACTGCTAATTTGCAATGGATTTGGTTACACTTCCCGTTCAAGGCAAGTTCTCCCTGAGTGCTGGCTAAGAAATCTTGGGCAAGAGGAAGTAGCAACCACATAAGAATTAAAAAAAACAAACCCAAAAAACAACCAAATAAAAAAAATCTCACCCAGTTTCAGAGATGGAGGCAGGAGCTCTCCTGCTGGCCTCTAGCCCTGCACTGGAGGGTGGCAGCAGGCCTGAAGTCTCAGGGTGTCCCTGGGGTTCACCCAAGGCTAGAGAGAAGCTGTGGTGAGGATAGAAGGCCAACCTAGGCAACAAGAGCGAGGCAGCTCCCTCCTTTCCCTGCCACCTCTGCCTCTGAGAATGACTCAGAGGTTGGTGAGGCACAAAGGATGCCATTCCCCATGAGAGCAAAAAGAGAGGAGAGGCTCATCCTGTGTCAGGTTGAGGAGCAGCTCTCGATAAGAATTCAGATCACAAATCTGATCCTGGTGATCTGCCAAGGCTTCCACAAGAGACGGCTGGATCAGTACAGTTTTGCTCCCTGGGCCACGGGCAGGGGCTCTCTGGGGCCAGCTTGCTCCACCAATCTGCCTTAAAAACCCTCCACAGGTCCCAAAGAAGACAAAGGGAAGAGGATATAAAGTTTTAGAAGTCTTCTACAAAGCAATCACCTAACTGAGTGTTATGAAACACGTGGGAACAGACTTAGAACTTACTCAGGTCTTTAAAACTGGTGAAGTTGTGTGGCTTGCTAAAAGCAATGTCAGAACCATAATTAATCAGGATACAAGTACAGTCATGGTTTGGGAAGAGTCCTCTCACATAGTCCCCACTAGCTCACCCCTTTAGTGTCTCTCTACTCACTCACAACTGCACTTCAAAGCAGTCTTTCCCTCACTTTGCTGCTGCAGCAAGACAAGGACCTGCATCACTCAGCTCCTGGTCCCTGTGGCATGAGCTGCCAGCACATTAAAGCACTGAACTAGTTTCACATATCTATTGCACAGCTTTATCAGAAATGCCATTTAGGTAGCTATCAGATAGGAAAGAATGACCAAATCTTATTATTTTTCCTCCTCTGTGTACTGCGGTTGGTCACATGGGAGAAGTGCTCCTTTCAGCATGGCCTAGGCTGGACACAAACCTGCTCATGGATTCACTCAAAAGACCAGCTTTAGGCTAGGAATAAACCACCAGGTAAAAGAAAATCAGGAATGGCTTCACTGCACTGATCCAAACAAAGAGCAACCATTCCCAACCTTCTGCTCATCTTTCCAGGCCGTGGCCGCAGGCTCATGGCCTGAGGAGGAAGGACACAAGGTACAACTGCAAGGTGGCAGCAGGTGAAAGAGCAACAAGGCTTGCTTTATCTGAACAAGCAAGCCAGAGAGAAGGGAACTGGAGATCACCAGTCCTGTGAAATCCAGCAGAGATATTATGGAGAAAAAGAATCAAAGCATATGAAGTGTGCAAGAGGCAGAGATACTGGCAAAAGCACCAACCCAGATGGAAGGCCTGCACCAACAGAGCTCCAAGGGCACCATGAGGTGTTACCAAGTGAACCCTCTGGCCATGCATGCCCAGAGACATCTGACACAGCCAGAGCAACCTGACAGCCCTGGGCAGAGACAGTGGAAGCCTGGAGGGCTGGTGGGAAACACCAATGCCGAGCACAAGATGGGATGGGGTGGGCAGGGCCAACCCCTGACATGTGCTGGGCCCACAGAGGTGCCAGGCAGTGCCATGGCAGGGATGGCCCAGGGCGATGCCAGGCCCCAGCAACGGGTTCTGCTGTTGCTAACAACCCAAGCAATGCATTCCATGGTCACCAAGGAAGGAACCCAGGCGTCTCCAAGGGATGATTGTGATGTCACCTGCCCTGACTGCTCATACCTGGGCACAGAATCTGACCCAGCCAGCCTGCGCACGGACTCCAGCCGAGCAGGACGCGAGGTGCGGAGTGCCAGGCCTTGGAGCTGGCAGTGAGCTGAGAGCTGGTCACAGCACTCAGTCATTCACTCCAGAGCCACTGAAGGACATTGCCCAGCCATGCCACGGTCAGGCAGACGGCGCTTGAGGAGGGCGCGCTCACGGAAGCCGAGGTGAGCTGGACAGGGACTCATCACTCAGGGAAGAAGATGGGAGGGTTTCCTTCCTGAGAGACCTGGGTATCTCCTCCTCCCCTTCCTGGGCCCATGAGTGACTACTGTGTCTCTTGCCCTTCCCCAGCATGGAAGGCACTGCTGCAGAAGCAGCAAGGGGGAGCAGCTTGCCGTCCCAAGCTCCCCCCAGCCCACCGCAGCACGAGGGCAGCACAGACACAAAGGTGGAGGACCGCTGTCCCATCTGTCTGGACAGCTGCAGGGAGCCCAGCTTTGTGATGCCGTGCCTGCACCGCTTCTGCTATGCCTGCATCATGCAGGGGGCCAACAAAACTCAGTGCCCCTTGTGCAAGGAGGAGATGACCTCCACCCTGCAGTCAGTGCAGGCAGAGGATGATTTTGAGGAGCCTGCCATTGTTCCACCCATGACAGCACCAGTAGTCCTCTCAGCAAGTGGAGCTGACAGGGAGCCAGATGCTCCCAACCTCCATCACCCTGAAGCACAGCAAGAGTGGGTGACAGAGGGAGATGTCCCAGATTTTGTGGGCAGCTTCCAGCTCCCAAACTGGATGAGCTGTTTCTCTGCCAACTCAGCACTACAAGAGATCCTGCACTCCTGGTTCTGTCAGAGCTTGAAGATGCTGTTTGAAACAGCAACACCCAGGGCTCAGCACACAGGAGTCCCTGAGCAGCAGCGTTGCAGTGAGGACTGCCACCTGCCATGCCACGGGGACACCCATGGGGCCACAGGGAAGGAGGACAGCTCCTCATCTCTTACCCATGGTCCAGCAAGTGTGGATGAGATGCCTTGCACCTCATCTAGTGCCACTGGTTGGGGTCCAAGTGTACACCCCTCTGCTTCCACTACCATCCATGTGGAACAAGAGCCCCAGGAGGAATCAGAGAAGCTGTGCCCAAGCCCTCCTAATTTCACTAGGGGCAGTGATGCTTTACCTAGGAGATCAGAGCGACTACGAAAAAGGAGGGCCAGCAGCCCCAAAGGATCTCCACCTCGCAGGAGGCCACGTCATTGAGACCAGAGGGTGCCTCCATAAATGAGTTTCAGTTCCTGCCAAGGAGCCATTCCTGGAATCACAGAATATGCTGATCCATCACAACCATTGAGCCCAACTTCTGGCCCTGTGGAGAAGACCCCAAGAATCCCACCATGTGCCTGATAGCATTGTTAAAATGCTTCTTGAACTCAGACAGGCTTGATGCTATGACTTGTTCCAGTGACCAACCATCCTCTGGGTGAAAACCATTTTTCCTGATATCCAACCTAAACCTCCCCAAAAGCTTCACATCATTTCCTTGGGTCCTGCTCCCTGGTCACAAGAATGAAGAGATCAGCACCTTCCCCTTTGCTTCTCCTCACAAGGATGTTGAAGATCACAAAGAAGTCTCACCTCGGTCTCCTCAAGGCTGAATAATAGTTATATATAGTTATGTATTTAGACAGATAGATACACAGATTGATAGATAGCTATATATAGTTAGATTGATAGATAGTTATATACAGTTAGATAGATAGATAGTTACATAGTAACATATTCACACAGTTTTCAAAATAAACTATTTTTTCTTCCAAAAACTGGTAACTGGAGTCTTTTCTAGGCATATGTAGTGCATATGAAAGTACAAACAGCAGTATTTGCCACCTCTTTTCATTCTTCTTTCACCACTGGACAAAAGACACCAAGCATATTTAAATAAAGACACAAAATATCAATATACAAGAGGGTCTCCCCTCCCTGACAGAACCCCTTTGCTCTTTATTTTTATCCAAAGCTACATAGTGCACCAAGAAGCCTCTGCCAAAACCCTAGAGGACACCAAGTAGAACCCCAAAAAGGCAAAATAAAGAGGATCTAAAGCAATAGTACTTATCTGCAAAGCAACCTGCTAACTGAGCTTTATAGGTTGGTCTCTACTCATAATTGCACTTCAAAGCAGCCTTTCCCCCACATCCTTTTTCTGCTATGGAAAGACAAGACAAAGACCTGCATCACTCAGCTCCTGGTCCCTGTGGGTACCACTGTGGCACGTGCTCTCTGCACATTAAAGCACTAGCTAGTTTCACTCATTTGTTGCAAAGTTTCACCAGAAATGCCATTTAAGTAGCTATTACATAGGAAAGAATAACCAAAATTTATTATTTTTTCTCCTCTATGTACTACGGTTGGTCACACGGGAGAAGTGCTCCTTCTAGCACAGCCTAGACTGGGCACAAATCTGTTCAGAGATTCACTCAAAAGATCAGCTTCAGGCTAGGAACAAAAAACAGGTAAAATAAAATCACGAGATTTTACTTAAAATCAGAGAAGGGACATGCATGGTCTTGGGGGACACAGAGCAGCCATTCCCATACCCCAAAGCCAACACTGGCTGAGGTTAGTGACGCTCCTGCCTTCACATTCATCAGTGGGTTATTTTAAAAGAGAAAGAGACAGGTTTGTGGTGATGTTGCCCTTGGGCTTCTGGGATTTTGTTTGTTTGTTTTTTTAAATAATTTAGCAAGTTATGCCTCCATGTAACATATGAAGGTGATTTGATGTGGTAATTACCTATTACATTTGACAAGGTAATTAATGTAGCAAAATACCACTGTACAATGTGTAAATGTAGTTTGCTATCATTAAAATATGTGTCTGCTTAGCAAAGCTGTTCTGTTCATAAAAAGAAGAAAGGGGTGGAAACCTCTCAACGGTGCACATTCTGTTATCTGAAGAGTAAAGAAACTGACCTTCATCTTCAACCATGTTCCTGCTCAAATAGCAGGACCAGAGAACTCTCAAAACTAATAAATTTGGCAGCATTTCCCAGGAGCAGCAGAGAACTATGTAGATATCTTTAACACCTCAGCTAGAAATGCCTGAGACTTTGATGTCAACGTTTGCTTACAGCTCAAGAATAAAATATCCTTGAAAACTGTTTTCTTTTCAAAAATTCCCCTCTAACGTGTCAGGTATATCAACCTGCAATGAAGGGTTGCATTGCTCTTGGAAAATGAAAACCAACAGCATCACTGAGATGCTCAGAAATTTTCAATCATTTTCAATGCTCTGATGACTTTGTCTCTACATGAAGCCATCTGAGCATGCAATGACGTACAGGAGAAGTCAAAGGCGCATTTACAAAGCTAAAGACAACCTAACAGGAACAAAGTAAATATCGTAAATATTATTAGCATTAAGTAGCAAAAAATACTTCCAAGTACAGAATATATTCAGATCATGTACTTGGGTCTGTAGAAAATAAAAATACACTTTTGACTGAAATGCCCAAAACCAAACAAAAAACCTTCACTGGTTACACCCAAACCTTCCCCAAGGTTTCAAGCAGTAGGATTTAGCACCTGCTTCCAGCTTGGATTTCTAATACTGCTGATTTCACATTAGAATGTCTTAAATAGTTTATGGTTTTAAATAATCCTGAAGACAATGTACATCTGTTTGCACAGACAGACTAACAAAGAATGAGAAAACAACACAAGCACCCACATATCAAACAAAAGTGATTTAGAAGCAAAGGTATCCAATCTGTGATGCCATATTTAAGAGTTTCCTATCCTTATTTTAGGGACAGTATCCTTAGTAACCTTTTAAGAAGAAAAAAAATACTCTTTTCTGAAATCATCTTCATTGCCAAAGGAACCCTTGCAAGGATCTGCTGGCTGAAAGTATTTTTAAGTAGCTCTGCCTCTGCACTAGAGGTATTTCCATGGCAGTAACCACTACATAGACCAGGAAAACTCTTCAATCCTCCCAAACAAAAATGAAGGCTTTCATGATGACTACCAAGGAGTACCCAAGCTAATCAAATCTCCTCCCACCCTTAATTCACAGTAATTTAGCAAAGCACTTTCAGAGGAAGAAGGCCCTCAAAGAAACCCTTAGGAGAACGTTAATTAACCAGACACAAGCCACTTCATCTCATTCCTCTGCTACAGGGGACAAGGCTCACATTGGGGCATACACAGTCCTGAGAGGTTCAGTTAAAAATAATCCACAAGGATGTTTTTCCAGCCGTTTCCTTACCCATTTCACAAGAGAATACTTTAGGATATACTTGAATGGTTTGTGACCCAGCTCAGTGACAACAGACAGACTGCCCTGCCCAGCAAAACGATGTCACCAGGGGTTTCATTAATGTGACCAAACCACATTCAGGGTGCCCCCCCTCACCCTCATGCACCTTCCCCAGCCTCCCCACATTCATGATGGCAGCGAGACAACTGCCAGGAGAAACACGATCCTTTCACACCCAAGCATGAAGTAGCAGATGGGAGAAAACCTTCCCCCTTTCTACAGGTTCTTCTATTACTAATAGTTTTGATTTTATTACGTGGAGGTGAGAAACAAAACCAGACATTTGACTGCACTGAGGAAAAAAAAAAGAATAAGGAACGAAAAAGAGTGCCTTCTGTGGGAGACACACATTTGAATGATTCAACAGGCTACAAAGTCTTGAACAGAGCAGCTGCCAGCCTTTTACTTGGAGAGGGAAAGCCATCCAGGTGCAGCAGCACTGGAGACAGGAGCACAACTAAGGGCTGAGATTAGATGAGTTAAAAGACCCTTCCCAGCTGGTATTTGTCTTGTGAGAGAAAGAAACACCCAATAACTGCAGAACACCTGTAAAATTACCATGCTGGGGAACCTGAACTCCCCACAACTGCCCAACACAAACGCATTGGCCACTTGGAGTAATCTGAAGTCCAACTTTCTGGAGATAATGTCAGTATCTCTGATGTAGATGCATTGGCACTGGTGGTGCAAGAGCCTCAAGAACATCGTAAGTTTGTTGGACAGTGGGTGCAAAAATGGCTTGAAGGTGAAAGATGGAAAAGCGTCTGTCTTAGCAATATTTAGAAAAAATTAAACCATGCTCACTTAATAGAATAAGGAAGAAAATAATGCTTTAGAGTGGCTGCAACTTCAGCTAAGAGTTCATATGCACTCACAAAAATCTATAAATTAACACTATTTTCTCATCATTGAAATAGTGAACTCATAATTCTCTTTCTCGCAAACTCTGTTTTGTATACACAAAGAAGCACTGCTACCATTTGCACTCTCTCCTCTTCTTACATGTATTTACCCATTGCTTTAGACAAAAAAAAAACCACCCTGAAAATGCCACCACACTTGAATCTATCACCAACACTTTAAGGGTCACGTAGGACAATCCCAGAAAGCCACTGAGAAGTTCACAGAGCTCCACAACACTTCATATTTTATAGAAAGAGCCTCTCATATAATGAACAGAGATGAAAACAAAAGTCATTCCTTACATTTTTGTAATAAGAGTAAAAATGCTTCACACATATAATTAAGTTACACATGGAGAAATGTTTTTCTTCAGTACTTTAATTATTCATCGGGTGTAGCATTGTTTTACTGTATGAAATGTTTGATATACAGAAAAGCTTATTCTTTCAGAAGTATAATTTCAACCTCTGTTCAATTATATTCTTCCTAGCAGTAGCTAAAGAGAACCTTGCAAATGTTGTTTTCAGGCAGTGAAAAAATTCAGTCTTGCACCTCTCCCCTTTGCTCCCCTCCTGAGCCATAACTATGTTGTTTTCTTACAATTAATTATTTAGGTGGTTCCAGTAACAATATATGATTACTGCTGTACAGTCACAGAGACATGAGCTGAGCAGCAATACAATTCATCGCTGTTTGTTTCATCTAGGACTTGTACTGTGTGAGAAAAGAAATTTTCCTTCAACTTAAAACTTGCCTAAACTTAGCGATTCAGCATTTCAGTGTTATTTTTTTAGGACGTAACCAGCAATAAAAGATTGCTATAAATACGTTCTCCCTATATTCGTGCACTGCGTAAATGGTGGTAATTGAAATTTGAATAGGATCCCAACACCTGAGGCAGACTGACGCGACATTTAATTTATACAATTAAACATGAGGGTGGGGAAGCACTAAACAAATAATGTTTGTTACTTGTATGTTTCACATGAGACCTGTTTTCTCAGTTTATCTGTCCTGGGTTGGGTTTGGCAGGGTGACATCTCACGGGGCAGAGAATTAGTCCCTGGCAGGGTCTGGCACAAGGAGAACAGAGAGATGCTTGCCATGAGCAGACACTCACCCACCCAGGCAGGGGACCAGGATGCCCAGAGGGAGCCCAGGACGAGGAATCAACCCTGCATGGATTCACAGCACGAACCCAAAAGCAAAAAGCCATTTTAGACTGTGCAAGTTTGACCACCAGCTCACCAAGTGCAAGGTGGAGCTTCAATTCCTTCTGCCCCCAGGTCAGACCCTATACAAGTCCTGTTCCTAAGACTCAAGAAGTACATTCCTGCCCACATAAATCATGGAATTAAATGTGGAAGGAGCCAGGTATGTAACAAGTCACCTATATATAAAATATAAGTGAACTGGGGAAGCAATCACAGCATTTTATAAGTACTTTTTTGTACTGCAACACACACCAGCAAAGAACAAAGCCAGCCCCAAACTTTTCTGGCAGAGGGGGCAAAGAGGGAGATGTTACAGCCCCACATGCTAAAGCTGAGCAGATTCAGTTCCTCTCTTCCCACCAGGAACATTCCCTCTTTAAATAAACTATGCCTGGTAATCTGTTTAGGCAACGCTTTGTGTTTCTGTCTGCACGCTGATTCATCAGAGCGCACCGAAGGATCTCTGCCATATGATAAATGTAGAACACAGAGTGAATAGTGCCCAACTAAGAGTGCTCGTCATTATCGAACTCACAACTATTGCATTTAGAAATGTGACAAAAAAACCCAAACCAAAACAACAACCAAAAAAAAAAAAAACCAAAAAAGGAAAGGAGGAAACAAGTCTGTTTTCTACATTGTCATGGGTGGAATTCCACCCTTCGCATGTGAGTGTAGAGAACTCAGTCAAAGTAAGACAGAGGGCATGTGTGCACACACACGTGCACACCAGTGCAAACGCAGATATTAGCAATATGGGATTCTTTTAATGCATATCAAATCACTCAGTGAGGGGTTTTTCTCTTTCTGAATCTGCACTCTATGGCCCATCAGCATTACATCAGCTTTTAATATAGCCAGGATTAGAAATCAGGTGTCTCCCTGGGTAGTACTGTGACTCTGGAAAAAGCAGGTGCTATCTCCAAGCACGCATATGGGCAACCATTACAATATGAAATATGCACATGGTGATGGGCAAGGTGGAACGGGAGGGGAATGTAATAATCTGAGACAAAACAGGGGCAGAGCTCACAGAAACCAGCTCATACCAACGGGACAAGCTGAACAAACTCTGGGCTTGCCTTGTAAGGCACCGTTGAGAAAACCAGCCTTTAGACATGAAAACAGACAGGTTTTATCAATTCCAAAAGCAAAACTTGCATGACCTTTCCAGGCAGGAGGAGTTTGATGCAGGGCTCCTGCAGGACAAGATACAATCTGCAGGTTTGAAGAGATGCTGTGGCCACACACACTATGACTGTGCTGTGTTCCCGTGTGACTTATTCTGGTTTATAAGGACTTTCACAGATGTTAAAATTCAGCCATCTCACAAACCTGATCCCATCAAAGCACAAAGCTGCACTGAAAGCACTCTCAAAGAAAGCCAGGAGGATCTTCTACCTCCCCAAGAGCATCCCTTCTCGAGGGTTACACATCACCCATCACTCTCCACCATGGGCTGAAGAACCACACCCTCACAGTAAACAAAACTCAGCAGTTCCCATCCATTTGAAAGACCCTTGCTCCTTCTCCAGAGCACACTTCCACCTCATTATTGAGAAAGTTAGTAACACAGCTGACCTCATGGAGTCGGCATCATCATTGAGATTCATTGGCAGGCAATAAACTCAAATAAATTAAACAGAATGAAAATGAAATGTATCAACTCCAGCCATTATTTTACCACAAAACACCTTTAATCCACCGTTTTAATTCTACCTCCAGTTGTGCCTTAAATATATATCCACAGCACATTATTTTTCTTAGGATTATTTTTGTCTTTGCATCTTTCCTGAAAAATGAAGTCTTATCTTGTTTAATCCTTATCATATAAATACATTCAGTTTTATTACCAATAACTACACACTAATCCTGTTTGGATAATTTATCAATGTTTCCAAGCTTCAAAAACATAAAAAGGTATCATCTCATTTTTCACTATTAGCATCATATTTAAAAGACATTTTATATCTGATTTTAAAAGCCGATTGACCTGCTTACTTAAAAGAAGTTTGAGATTTTTCCTTTTACTTTCTTTGCCACAAATGAAAGTAACCATATCCATAGGCTAGTTTTGTGTTATTAATTTAAAATACAGATAAACCCCCTC
>VWYP01023516.1:39418-107335 GCA_013400435.1 Pycnonotus jocosus | reverse complement strand
TTTTTTTTTTTTAACAAGATTCAAAGTTGTTGAGATTTGAGGTTTGTCCTGCAGGTCTGGGATACCTCACCTGGACACATCCACCCACTGCAGAGGTAACACAGGGCACCATACAAGAAGAAATATTTCTGTTCCATTAGAAAGGTCCTGCTGGAGACACCAAAATGTCCAGTTCCCTTTATCCTGCCCAGTAACCTCTTCCTATGTTGCTCATCCTTTGACCCCTTGCTCATTTGAACCCTAGGCCTGAGGAGCCTCCAGCTGACTGCGCTTCTGCAACACCCAGGACATCCATGGGAACACAAAAAGCCACCAAAGATCTTACACAACACTGCCTTGACCTCCACGTCTTTAAATCAGCAGCTGACTGCCCATGAACCTGAGCATAACCAAAGTCAAGGAGGCAAAAGTCACACAGGTAATGAAGAAATATTAATTGTATTCTCTTAGACTTCTCCACACTAACCAGTCTGCCTGCCATTGCTCAACAGTGCAAAACAATCCAGAACTGGTATTTCAACTTGATTTCTATCACTAAAATGCCAAGCATGAGGGTTTTGACAATGAATCTGTGATGTTTGTAGCAATAAGATTTATTTCTATAAGAGAGAACAGCAAGAAGGGCTTAAAAGAGGACAGAGGTAAAAAAAGGGAAAAAAAAGAGGAAAAAAAAAAAAAAAGAAAGGCATTTCATTCGAAAGGCAACAACATTCTAATTGTGCTGGGAGCAGGGAAAAATAACCCAAACACAAAGGACAGCAGAAAACAAAAATTCATTTGAAAAATGCTTCTATAAAGTCATTAGATTGAATGTGTCCAAACCGGACTTTTGGTTATCCCAGACTCTGAGACAATAGTATTTTTCCTAGCCTGCTAGCAATGATAAAGGTCTGGATTAAACAGGAAGACAGGAAATTCAAAGTTAGCTTAAACCCTATTCATAAAAGGGGATGGGCTTACCAGTTCAGATAAAATAATGATTTAAAAAGCATTAAGAAAAATCTTAAGTCAAATCTGATGAGAGATTCATTAAAGGGCTATTTTAATATTTTTTTCAAACTTCCTGTGCTTCAGTGAAAACCAGTATCACAGTAAGCTGCAAAACCAGGAAAGTGCCTAACCTAGAGCAGCAGCTGACTCTTCAAATAAAACCAGTTTCATGACATTTCAGCAGAATTCCCAGACCACAAGGCACGTATATAAGAATTTCAGATGCTTATCGCAAGATGTTTCTCTGAACATTTCTCTTGCTCCCTCCCCACCACCTATCAGCCACCTGCCACGTCAAGCAAGACACAAGACATGTCTAAGCAAGACACAAAAAGACAAAGTGAAGTGTAAAGACCCCTAAAAGAAATAAGGGCAAAAGAGGTATTGAAGCTATTATTCCATCTCCCCGACTGAACATCTTTTGACTTTTGCGAATTTAGATCAGAGTAACAGCAGAGAGCAACAAAAGACAAGGAAGGATGTGGATGGGGCTCCCAGTAACCTGGTCTAATGGAATGTTTCACTGCCCACAGCAGGGGTTGGGAAGTGGATGATCTCCAGGGTTTTATTCCAACCCAAACCATTCCATGATTCTATGCTGTCTTCAGAATTCACCCACCACTATTGATCACTTCACAAATATTAATGGCAATAGCCATCAATAATTAATTAACAGCGCTGTATCCAACAGACAAACAGACGCACATTACAATTTCAGCTGAAGCTAGACCAAAACCAGCCATGCCTCCAAACACATCAGCAGCTGGCACAGACAACTCACCATGGGCAGCACATGGCCCAACACAACGGTGTGAGCAGTTGGAAAACGCTCTGGCAAGCACAAGGTCCTGAGGAGGACATGTGGTGGTGGGAGGTCTGCAGTGAGAGGTGTCTAGGGGAAAGCAGCCAGAGCCACACAACTGCACAACAAGCCATGAACATGAAAAAAAAGCCAAGAGACGGCGCTGCGTAAGGACCGGGAAAAGCATTGTACCAGCGTTCCCATGGGATAGGGGCTGGCCACAGCTCCTTGGCAA
This sequence comes from Pycnonotus jocosus, assembly GCA_013400435.1. NCBI lineage: Eukaryota > Metazoa > Chordata > Aves > Passeriformes > Pycnonotidae > Pycnonotus > Pycnonotus jocosus. The sequence goes on along the minus strand of VWYP01023516.1, from coordinate 105,308 downwards.
ACACAGCCAAGCTGCTCAGAGCAAAAGTTCAGAGCTACAGAACAAATTATTTCCTCCCTAATTGCCCTTCCTCAGGCTTTGCGCCTCACTTCCCCACAGCCAGTACACGATGTTAGGGCCACGCTCAGCAGCTGCGCTGTGCACTGTCCTCTGTAGCCTCCACCTGTTCTGGAAGGATGTGTGAAGACCATCTTCTGTGGAGGGATACAGGCAACCCACTCCCCAGCTTGACTTTGATGGAGTTATACTGATTTACACTGATATTCTGCCTGCATCAAAACAATTAATATTCCAGCACACTTGCTTTTGCTGTTGTCAATCGCCTCAGTAAACTCTCTTCTTTCTAAGACCTGAGATCCTTTGACTTAACATGATCTTGAGCTGTTTTCATAGAATTCGAGCTTTTCAAGTTATCCACTCCATTTCAGCATAATTATTTCCTTTAAACATCCGCTTCAATAGCGCGAGCAATTTTGAACTTTTTATGCTGTTTAAATTCAAACATAAATTTGTACACAACAATAAAACACGTCGCTAATTTGTCATGCTCCTCTGAGCAACTGTGTCACTCACACCAAGAACCACTGACTGTGGTGTTCAGAGCTTTCGTTCCTATTTCACATCACTCAATTGAGCCTTCTGTAGAAAAGCTTTTAACAACCACATCTGGTCTTTAATAAATCACTGCACTTTGTCTTCCTGCCAAAACTCCTCCTTTATCTAACTTACATCTTCATGATGAGATAGGAAATCACACATTATGGTGGTGACAAACAATTGTAATTATGTCATTAGTAGCCATTTAGTCTACAAAGGTTCTCAAAAAGGAAATATAATGCACAATAAGAAATATAGGATAATACATTGATCACAGTCCTAATCCGCTTTTTACTTCCCAAGTGTAAAAAGCTGGCATAATTCATGGGCACAGCAGGCAGTAATAGTATACCACTTTATGAACTATGCAGCTATTTTATTCCCCTATCAACTTAAAAATAAAAAAGCTTTTAATAGCTTGATTTAAACATAAAAGTTATTTATGATGCTTCACTGATTATAATATTTATTTATTTAACTTTCCATGAAAGTGATTCTTTCTGAAATGTAAGCACATATTATGGTATTGAAGATCTCAGAGAAGAACTATTACATTAGCAAAGAAATAGTGAGGAAGAAACTTTGGTATTGGAAAGAATTCAGAAAACTCATCTCTGTACCCTGTATGGCTTGGAAACCAGCACACCACAAATAGAAACAGCTCTTCTACCATTTAGGAATTTTCTAAAAGCAATTAAAATATAAACAAGGGAAGTTTAAGAGTTCACTCAGAACAAAGGTGTCATTTAAACCAGCTCATATGCTGGAATATTCACATGTAAAGAGCCATTGGAGTCTGACTGCACTGACAGGCTCCAATGGTGCCCCTTTACCATTTCAGTTCAAATCCAGAGTGCTTTTGGGACAAAGTGCATTAGGCCTCACTTAGTGCATTGTAATTCACATCACAGAGCAAGCTCAGCAAACACCAACTGGATTCCTCTCCAGTGAAACTAGACCAGTTCCAGGAGCACCCTTTTGAGCCCATGCTCAGCACCAAACTTTCAAACCACAGGACTGGATCAAATCTGGGACAGTGTAAAACCTCTGGAAAGATCCCAGGTCTATGGCACCAGCTGCTTCCCAGTGGCACAGAGCCACTGCTTTTGCCCAGCACTGCTGAACAATGCAGACATAGCTCCAGAAAGCTGCAAACCACTCAAAAGATTTGTTTCTATTGCCAATTGTTTTACATTTCTGTAACAATCCAATAATGAACTTCATTTAGGTTTTCAAAATAATCCTCATTTTGAGGATATGCTTTAGAATTATTATCCCCTTCATCACTAAGTGAGTTTTCTCCCCTAAACCTAACAAAACAGAACCTAACAAAGGTTTGGGTATTTTGCAGAAAGACCTGGATGCCAACACCTTGACATATTTTGGCCACCAGCTCTCTGCATCCCTGTGGCGTAAAATAAACATAAGGGTCCTTAAGCACCCATAACACACAAACCCATCATATCAAGAGGCGTTATTGTATTACCCAAAAGAGTGGTTCAATTTCCCTTCCACATTTGTGAAAACCAGCTGCACAAAGGACCCCAAAGAACTGCAGGGAACCAACAAACAGCATCATCACATCAGCTCTTCTACGCCAGCCTGAGCTACCGTGCCCCAAATTACTGCAGGCGCTCTTCTGGAAAGTTTATCTCTCAATCTCTGAACCTTCTTCTGCCTGGTGTATTCCCCACCCCCTCATCCCGCCAAAGGAAAACCATCTCTCAAGATATCCAAACACCCACTCCTGCTTTCATGCTTGGTTTGTTATAGTCTCCACTGTTTCCTGTTAACCATGACTACAAACCTTCCCCTACATTCAGCCCGGTGAGCATCACTCACCTCCAAGGCCAAGGTACCTGCAGCAAGGCTAAATTCACACCAGAAGGACCAAGTAGGTCAAAGTTTGTTGGAGGAAGAGAAGTTTCCACCAAAACCACCCCTAACAGAGTGAGAAATTAGGCAGCAGAGGTGCTATGAATGATTGCAGATGCATGCCACTTTGAAATGCCTGTTCCCGTACAGGGTGGGAGAGCCACAGGTAGGCCTGAAAACAGTCATATCAAAAGTCCACCCAAATTAAATTCCTGTACTTCCAAAAAACCCTGAGTCAGTGCTTTAGGTGATGTATCACCCATTTTATTTTGCTCACACGAAAAGCAGTGCAGTGCAAACACATTGAGTACTGGAATTTTACAGAGTCCCACGGAGAAAAATGATGCCTCGACCCAAAGGAAGAGGAGTATGTGACACTGCTTACCTAGTATGTGACAGTGCTTACCTAGACAAAAATAATTACCCTTACAGGGAGAGAAACTTCAAATCATGCAAGACGTGTTTCAAGTTGCACTTTTCCAGCCAAGGGCCAGGAGAACCGAGCAGCACTGGCCAGGCACAGTGAGGAAACTTTGGACGAGGGCTGTTATGAGGAGCTTTTGTGTGAACTTCTTTGTGTGAACAATGGAGACAAGCCTTCGAGTGAAAATTATACACTAACTCCTGGGAAACTCTTCCACACTGAAAACCACAGAATAAGCCCTTGCCCTTGGGCTTGCTGCCTTGCAGCAGCATGGAACTCAAAGCCAGTCAACTGGGTCACAAGGCTAAAAGCATTTCTACCTTCCCCAGCCAAGAAAACCACTTCCCGGTGGTACCTTTCATCTCAGCCTCACTGCAGCACTCCCCACCCTCCTCCTGCAAACAAACAACATTAACCCTTGCCTCCTAGAGATCCCACTGTCCCGAGGCTCAGCAGTAAGGAATCGGAAGGCTTAGATGAAAGGATCGAGGCAAGATGGGAGAAAAGGGAAAGAGAAACAACAAAAAAAAGAATAAGAGAGAAATTCGCTAGTCTGACATCAGCAGAGCTCATCGCTGTCTACCTGGGAGCAGCGCTCAGCTGCAGGGGAGCATCTTATACTTCTGCAACTCACACTACCAATGGGTAGATCATGAAGGTAGGACACATCTTCCATAGGTCTGCAAGAACAATAGAGAAAGGCACACAGGAATTACTCTCTGAAAGCCTTTCACCTAAACCATGAAGGAAAAAAAAAAAAAGGAGGGTGAATGCTTCAATGCCATTTTGTCCTTTATTTGCTCCTTAAATTCCTTCCTTTTTCACAGACTTAAATAAAATTAAGAGAGTACAAGAGCTGGTGAGAATCAATCAGACTGCTGGTTCTGCTCTGAACCACCTACAAACACCTTGTCTGGAAAAATATGAACTGAGCAGTCAGTGACTACTGGACAAAACAGGAAGATTTCAAGACGACCAGCTTTAGGTTACTACTACAGTGGTTAGAATTGTGCCTCCACAGGTACACACAGGCTGGATTTTTATCCTTGACAAGGTTTCAGGGACCTTTTGCTTACATTTAGGCAGTTTCAAAAAGCGAAGAGACAGACTTTCATTTGACCTGGCGTGACAGTCTGGCTGACCTGTGCAAAGCTGTAGATGATTTCCAAAAATGCCACAGACATCGATTAAAAACACACACTGCAGCTAAGGAAACCTGATGAAAATTATCCACAGCCCTCAAAAAAAGAAATAATATCTACATTTCCCAGTATTAATAGTTTAACACTATCCCTTTGAGGAACCATTCTTTCCTTGCTTTTACTTTAGGAACTCAAATACAGACCAGACCTAGAGGGGCTGTACTGGGAGAGGGTTTGCAGTGAGGAGCACAGTCAGTTCCATGGTGTTGCTTGGATTGAACTTCAAGCCTCAAATACTTTATTTTATCTTCATACTCTTATAAGAAGAGAAGGAGAACCACACTGACCCATTCTGCTCCCCCAAGGCCCTGGGGCTTCTCAAACATAACTAAATAAAAAAGTAAAGATTTTCATGGACCTATAGGAACTCTGGGTATCTTGTAAGAGAAACCTCTACTGAGGCAAACTCTGGAAGGGCCCATCCAAACTTGAGGCTTGAACCTCCAGGAACCATCTCTTGTTTTCTGCAGAAGCAGCCAGGAGAAACACTGACACCTGTAACACTTGCCAGGCTTCGCTGAAGAATTCAAATGAAGGTCTCGTTCTCACAGAAAAATCTGTTCTCTGTTTAGCTAGTCCCACCTCGCAACTGAAACTGCCCGTGAACCAGACTGATGGGTCAGGTAAACTACATCATGCCCAGGACAGTACCCTCCATGCTTCTTTGAATATCTTATCACCCCTGGTTTCCAATTTACTTGCTGATACAGGTGACTGCTCTGACATTTTTCAACCTTGCATGTACTGCTTTTTCTTCAAAAGGGAACCGAAACCCAAGGACTTTCAAGGCAGCACTTATTTCTTGTTGTTTTGCAACACACCTTTTTCAAGGCTCCTGGACCATCCAAGTTTCCACCCCTTGCCTGGAGAACCACTTTCTGACACATGGATCAAGTCTCCAGGTAGAAAAGATTTCTCTCACCAAGCCTTGTTTTGCAGTTCTCCATAAACAGAGTTTTCTGCTTATCAGGAGAAGAGTTTGTGTTGAAAGGAACCCTTTTCGCAGGAAGAAACCTGCAATTTTAATTGTATAACTGTAATCAAGAAATAGAGACAAGACTATCCCAAGGTTTGCCTGTCTAATCCAATATAATAAATCAAGGACATTTGCTCCTCCAATTAATGCATTTAACAAAAGCCTAAATGAACCAGCAGTTAAGTGACCATGGGGATGGTCTATACTAAGCAGATAAATCACCCACTATAATGCACATACCTACTTAAAAATGCTCTCTAACACATCTTTTGTCTTGAAAGCTTGTGACAGATTCTCACCCTGACAGTAATGCCAAAATGCAATCCCAGTTTTTTTCAGAGAATTCAGTACCCAGAAAAGGCCAATGCTGTCCCCAGAGAGGTCATGGTGATGTTTAACCAGAGGTGGTCACCACTGCAGCTCATAAATACTTGGGCCAGGCAGGTGCCATGCAGATCCAAAGATATCTGTGATTGGAAAAATCACATATAGTAGAAAGGCAGAAGAAAACACAAGGACCCATCTGAATCAGTCTGGTTTCTCCACACAATAAACAACACTCCATCACTCAAGGACCATCCAACTGGTGACACCTACTCAACAAAAATGGGAAGGAAAAGGGGGCCCAAGAAAGCAGCAGGCCTGCAAAGAGCTCAGGATTTTCTTTGTACATTTGTGGGGAGGGCAGGGGGCACATCACTACCCTCACTGGGACTTGCAGCAGATTGCTTGCAAGGCTGGCTGTGCCACAGGTGGAAACCTCGTTCTCCTCAAGGAGTGGTACCTGTCCCATGGGATGGATCCACAGAGGAGGAAGCCAACACCACCCACATTACTCATGTGAGCCACCACTGACCCATCCAGCTGCAGCAACTACCCCACAACAGAGCCCCATCCCTGGGGAGGACTCTGCAACCCATGTCCCCATCAAATTTATCAGCACTTTAAACTCAATATAATAGTCATTGATGCAGCAAAATAACAGCATTGTCAAGTTATGCCATGTGCTACTTAATGCTTTCTGAAGATCAGCATTAGGGCCACCAACTCTGAGAAAGAACTGGGCAGGTTTCTCAAAATAAAAAGCCATTAAGAACCAAAAGGAAGCATAATTGTTGACTTTTAATATCCAGGCAAAATCCACAGTAAATAACAATAATTTGCTTGAAATATTGTTCCATACAGCATGTTCACAGAAATCCAGCATACAATTTTCAAGAAACTGCAGGCAAATTAATTGTATACTTTCACCTTCTATGCTCCACTCACACAAGAAAAGAATAACATTTTGCCACACATTGAGTAACTCATACACGTTTGAAAGGAATCTAATCAATAACATTCATTTAATTTGAGATTAGATTAAATATGGACAAAGGGATCAGAGAAGCTTGTAACACCTGCAGTACTCATCCCAATTTTGAATCCACTTGTGCCAGCAGGTTGTCAACAAGGCAGAGAAGTGGGGGAAATAAAAACATCAAACCAGTGACCACATTCACAGCCATGCCAACAGAAAGTTAATATATCTCTACATAAAAACTTCAGAAACTGAAAAACATTCATCTTTCCCCAACCCATCATTACAGAGGTTACTGCAAAATGTAACACATGTAGATAAGACCAAGAGAGGATTTTTTCCCCTCATTTTACTCTTACAAATGAAATAATAACAGATCATCTTACTTGCTAAGGTTTTTAAAAGCAAGTACATTCTGTGAGCCAAATTTCACAGCATTAACCACACCTTTATTTGTGTTGTCACACACAGCATCAGTCCATGACATTTGGTATAGACAATTTTTTTTCCCTTTCCTGGCCACAGCTTTGATACAGTGACTCATTACTGCTGTCAGATCATAAACACTGGGGAAACAGCTCCAGAAATAAAAAATATCGTAAAGGAAAATCTTCATCCGAGCACTCCCCATTGGCTTTAGTGCATCATCACGCTGGTTAAAGGACTTGGGTTTTCCACAAGGAAATGTCACTTGCAAGGATTACTTGCATCACTCCACCCTCTTTGTTAAGTGCTCTCCCTACTGCCTGTGTTCCCCCCATCCCTCATGTCACCCCATGATTTAAATTCAGTCCTCAGTTTAGTTCACACTGAAGCACTCAAAAACATTCAGTTTCTGTATTTCTGTTATGAAGAATGATTTACATGCTCTTCTTTTTCACATCCTTAGTATCCACACCTTCAGCAGAGGAGTGATATACAAAAGATGCTCAATGACTGTATAAGCGGTAAGAAAAAGGAAAACCAGATCTTTTTCCACCTGAATTCTCTGGACCTTGTAGCTCCCCAGAGAAGATGACGAGCCCTTCTCTGTGGAACAGCACTGAGAATGTGTTGGTCTCTGTTACCAGGCTCTGCCATGGGGTTTGTGCATAAATCACTTCATCCATCAAAACACCACTTTACTGCTACAGGGGCTTTAGTCTGCCTGGGGAGCCAGATAAGGGGTAGGAATCAACTCTTCTTCACCTTTTGGTAAATTTTCTTTATGCAGGTTTGAGCTGACATGCCTGGAGAGGTGCCAGGACAGAGAAGCACTGGTGTGCATCCTCCCAGGACCAGTCATCCCTCCCGTGCACTGGTGCCAGACACAGCAAGGAACAACCCACCTGAGCCCTGGGACAGCAACCAGATAAAAGGAACAGCAGCACAGACAGGAGCACAGGGGAGTAATGCTGGAAACATGGATTTGATGGCTAAGCTAAACCAAAGCCCTTACTTATGCTAGGCCAAGTTTAAAAGAAAGATCATGCCTGCGTACTTGGGTTACAATCTCCCCTTCATCCCTCTACAGAGACAGGTTAGCAAAGCTATCTGTTCTGCAGCTATTCTGAAGAATGTCTTGTAGATGACTGTCTCTTCATCAGCTTCTCATGTTGAGCAACCAAAGGAGATACTGTGATTCTTATCGCATTTCACATAAGACTTCACATAGTCTTAGAGAAGATAAACAGACAAGCTGCATGTTCTGTAACATTTGCTTTAGAGGTTTCAGTGGTGAAATGTTTGAAGCTGTTTCAAAACTAGACTGATGCATTGTCTGAACATTTTCCCAAAATAACCAAGATGCTCAAAGATCATTGCTTTTACTGTAGGTAGAAGGCCATGTACTTCTGCCAAGGGGATATGCCCTGGCCAGAGAATGTGGAATTTTGTCACCACAACCCTTCTCTTGAAGCCACCAAAGACTCCCTAAATGTTAAAACGTACTTATTACTTCATGTGGTGCATTATTCAGGACACAGCCTCTCGGCTTTCCAACATACAAAGTCCACAGTCAACTGCAAAGCTCCAAAAGGCAATTCCAGTCCAGCTGCAGGGTTGGCTGATGTGTAATACTTAGGAAACTGCTACAGAAAATAAGCATGTCTGAAAAACACATGGAGCTCATGTTACCAGCCTCATTTACCTTAGTAAATCACCTAAAGCCATGACATACCAATATCGCAATGTGTCTCTGTCAGTGATTACACAGATCAGGAGGTCAAACGATTTCCCAACTTCACTGCTATCCAGTTTGTGCATACAAACAAGCTCAGCCAAAACCACGCTCTGACAAACAAAGTGAAACAAACCATTTACAGCAGAAAAATAACACAGTGAAGTTGTTCACTTCATCACTGATCTGCGCTTAACACCGCTGTTCCGCTGCGGCGTTTTTTTCAGACATGTGACAAATAACAATCAAGGCTATTTTTCCTTGTATAGATCCTTCCACGAAAAAACATTGTCAATTCTTCATCCAAAACCGCTTTATGTTCTGACATCAACACTAAAGAAAGGCCCTTGAAAATCTTTAATAATCGTGTGAACTAGTTTTTCTGGGGAATCTAGCACTTGGTTCACTCTATTTTTAAGACCACTCTTCTCTCAGGTATTCAGTACTTCCCAAAGAGCCCTGCTGTCACCAGTACCTGGGAGTGGGTCCCTTTCAAGTTTTTTGTGCGTGCTTTTCCTTTCCCAAACACTTAGTAACGCAGAAAGACACAGACTGAGTGTCATGGACTGGATCTCCAGGTGTCCTGCTGCTCATGGCACCTTCTGGGTGCCCACCACTCAGGCAGCTGCTGACTTCTCCCCCCCAAAATTCAAGATTTCCCATATCTACTGAGTTCATTATTACAATCACTGAAAACAGCATCATCCCATGATCTCTGTGCTGTGTCAGTCCAGGCAGAACTTGACTGAGCTATAAGGGTACCTCCCTCTAGAAAGAGATGATTCTGTCCCACACCGTTCCCTGGAACCAGCTACTGCCCTGTACTTCTATCTCTGTTGATATACGAAACATTAAAAAATATCATGTTTCATTTTTTCACATTTGAAACTTCTTTCTATTATTGTTTAGGCTTTTGGAGAAGCTGGGGGGAAAATTGGGCACTGTCCACAAGTGAAAGCAATACCAGCTAGTTTCATTATTTACTCATCTGACAACCGCATGGAGTCAGCGAGGCTTTGGCTAACACAACCCCTAAAAAAACCACACTTTGCAGGCATTTTTTATTTTGTTTTTTTGAATGTGGATCACATTTAGTTAAAACTCTTTAAATCAAAGTGGTTGCAAACCATGTATGTTTAATTTTCACTCGTCTTCTCAGCTCTGCAAATAAGAATATTCATGTCAGCACTGCTCTCTGAGGGTGATATAGGTATATTCCAGGCTTTCCAAATCCCTTCCTTCTTCCCCTCCTTTTTTTTTTTTTTTTTTTTTTTTTTTTTTCCTTGACCACAACAAAAAGTTTCTGGCCTGAAGCACTGTACAGGGCTCCACATTAATAAATACACCAGCAAGAGTGTTTGCAAAGACTCTCCAAATCATACAAAGGCTGTGGAGGAGAAATACAGTTCAGCGCACTGTTCCCACTCCCTGCTTCTAGGCAATTTAAAATACTTGTTATTTATTTAAAGCACACCTATTAAAAAAAAACCCCAAACCTGAATTCTCATGACCTTTCCTCCATTTCTACTCATTTTCTACTCAGGTGAGCACCTGCAGATCATGGACATCAGCAGGAAGTCTGCCTCACGAATGAGCAAAAAAACGGAATTAAAATAAACACAGGGTTTGATTCTGTATACATGAATCATCATGATTAAAACCAAGCTTGTTTAAAGAAAAACTTCCTCCATAAGCACTTATTTTGCCACACTGAACATACGTAATAAACTTCTTAGATTTGTTTGTCCCCATTAAGTGTGAAATTTAATATTTCCATACAGTAACAAGTGTATATATTTAAATATATAAGATACCCAGTACAGCCAACTTAAGCATTACAAACCATGCCAACTTGTGCACTTCCCTTCGCTGCTACTGTTCCAACCACGGCATTTTAGTGAAAATTTAAGTTCCTTTTTCTCTTAGAAAATGCAAAAAAAAAAAAAATAAAAGAAAAAAATAAAAGAGAGGAGGCATGCGTTAAGAACATTATTTTTAAACTCCTCAATTAGACTTTGAGTCTCCACTGTAGGCGGGTGAGCAGCACGAGGGATGTCGGGGTGAGGGGGTAACACTCGGCTCCTGCTGCAGCTCCCGGCTGGCTCAGGGCAGGGAGCTCCCCTTGGCTTCCCATCTGCTCCCCCTGCAATCACTGCAGCTCACCAGGGAACAGAGCTGACTTGTTTTATCATTTTTCAGGACCCCTTTGATTAACAGGATGCAAATGTTACACAGGCTCTGAAGTCGGCTAATTTGAAAACAGTGTTTCTCATTTCCCCAATTTTCTTCTTTCGCTCATTTGCTTGGTTTTTTTTTTTTTTTAGTGAAAATGTTCACTGGAAAAATATCTTAAATTTCTTTTCTGCTTTATATTATGAAAATCTTGCTCTTCCAAAACTATAGTTAAGTGCCTCCAAATAGTGCCAAATTAGGTTTTTTAGGTTCTCATTCATATAATTTAATAAATTATGAAGCTTAGGCACAAACTTCATTGAGAACAATAAGTCTGATCCAAACACATAAGTCAGAAGAAAACTTTTTCTAGGAAGTTTAGCGGTTTCTGGGTCAGGTATTTTGCATGTCAAGCACCAAAGCTGACAAATTTCCGACTCTTTTACTAGGAAAGAAATTATCATGGAGAGAAGTTGCTTTCTATATTAAACAACTGAAATAGCTGAATATTTTTAACCGAAATAACTAGAAAAAAACATAAGGTATTTTGCAGCAGACCAAGTTTGGAAAATACCAATCCAAGCCATGAATACCCAGCACAAACATAACCATGCAAATAAACCAGTCAGAACCAGCAGCGATCGCTGGGGCCATGCTGAATGAAAAATAACCTCTTCCAGCCCCTCACCTCTGAAGGGTAAACAAAATTTCTGAAACCACTTTCAGCCCTAAGATTTCTAAGGCAACAGCAGTTTCGCTCACCTTAAATCCAAATTTAAAGACATTTTGTGTTGTTACAGGCACCCTAAGGATGATTTTGCATGGTAGCGAGATGAAAGCATATGCACATATTCTCTTAAGCACAAATGGAACACGAAACATGGCAGAGTAAAGGTTAAGTAGCATTTGACTGATTTTTACCTCATGGGAACTATAATTTACACGCCGCATTCATCCAAGGTAAGAGGGTTCAAATGGCACAAATTAAAAGCCTGCAGTTTCCTACTTCTGTTTTTAACATATCATGTTGATACACGGCCAGTTTTTAAAGTGATAAAAGGTTTCTATCAAAATATCAAACAGCAAGAAGATGCACTATTTTTACACTGTCAGCATTGCTGTGTTTTACTGCATCCTTCCTCACTCCTTACAGCCACTGTCGATGATTATAAAATAGTAACAGTCCAGATGCGGTCCAAAAGGACAAATTAATCTTCCAGACACCCAGCTCTTACAATCAAATCCTGGACAGAAATTTCCAGGAACAGAAATAATTAAATTAATGTGGGCTTAAAAAAAAAAAAAAAACCACACCAAAAAAACAACCACACAAAAAAGCAACAAATAAAAAAGCAGCACAGAGCACCCACAGCTACTCCAGAGAACTCTGTCTCTATCAAAGATCTTTCTGGAGGCAGGACTAGGATGCTCTTGAAAACATTCCCCAGCATTCTCTTAAGCACCCAGCAAGCATTTACTTGGAAAACGCCACGAGCTTTTATGCATCTTATTTTTTTTTTTGCAAGTAGTCATCAATGGACTCAGGGCATCACAAAAAACCAGCTACAGATAGTGTTGCCAAAAAGCATGAATGATTTTTATCAGCAAGGCAGAGAGATGCTCAGCAGAGCTTTGGCAAAATGCCTGCTTCCCATGGCTACTACCCTCAGGACTCTGCAACCCCTCTCTAACATGCACATCAATGTGCCTGGAGTGCCTTTGGGATTCCAAGCACTGTGCTACCACCAATCCTGACTCCGGCCACCTTTCCTTGACAACCAGAGCAGGGACCTGCAAAAATTGGGAAATACAGCTTTTTCTGGGTCAGTAAGTCAGTGTTTTTCCCATGTCTGATTGGCTGGGGCAATTCCACTTCAGCGTTAGTGTTGACAGAAAATATGTGCTGAGAATTTCAGAGTTCAGGATGTTCTTTAGTCATTTTGGTGATTTGATGTGGCACAGGAAATATTAGTGCATATTCTGTATTTTCAGTCACACTCACTTCACCATTCTTATTAGAAAAAAAAAAAAAAGACAACAGAGTCAGATCACTGAGACTGAAATTATGAGCAATCTGACAAAAGTCAGAGATGGGGGAGGAAGGTGATAAAGACTCAGCCAAATGTTAAACTGAGTTTAACATTCCAGTTCATTAAAATATCAGTTCAGTCTGATATTTTAATTTCTATTCAGCTTTTATTAAGCCTCTCTCCAAATTAGGCAGCTGATGAAGAACAAGCCTTGCAGTGATGCTGCCTGCGCTCCCCAGCCCCTCACCCCACGCTGTGGGTCCTGACTAATCTCAGCACTATTGGTCTTAGGGATTTTCGATACCTTGGCTGTGAATTTAATATAAAACTAGATAAAGATAAGCTACCTTTCACCAGCTAGGACCAATCAAGATTTCACTGCTCCTTTCAGCAGGACTGTGAGTTTTGGACTTGATCAAAGCGTACTTGCAACTAATTATGTACTAAGATCACTGTATCAGCTGCACTGGGCAGTGCTCCCCTCCCTTGCTAATCAACACATCTCTGGCATTCTCATCCCAATGCAGAATAAAGCTGCTCTTCCTCTGGCAAAAGCCCCAAAGTACAGCTGTTGCCTCTAGTATATAATTTACACTCCTCTGAATCACCATAAGGGAATGGAGCAAATCCCAGATGCAGGATCTCCCCCAGCTGATTTCTGCAATACAAATTACTGAAGATGGGCTTCACTTTTTTTTTTTCTGTTGAACTGGCAGAGTGCTCCACATCCTTAAGTGCATATTTTTTTTACAGCACACAAGGCTCCAGATCAAGGAGTTCATCAGAGTCAATATCCGAAAATATGATGAAGTTTAGTGCACATCCTCTTTCATTTAATAGAATCACGGGGCAGTTTAGGCTGGAAGGGACTTTAAAGATCATCCAGTTCAACCCCCTGCCACTTTCCCCTATCCCAGGCTGCTCCAAGCCCCATCCAACCCAGCCTTGGACACTTCCAGGGATGGGGCAGCCACAGCTTCTCTGGGCACCCTGTGCCAGACCCTCCCCACCCTCACAGTGCTCAGTTTCTTCCTAACATCAAATCCAAATCTCTCCTTGCTTAGTCTAAAACCACTGGCCCTTTCCTATCACTATCTGCCTGTGTAAATAGTTGCTCTCCCTCTTTTCTATAAGTACCTTTTAAGCACTGAAAAACTCCATGAGGTGTTATCAGACCCTTCTCTTCTTCAAACGGTATTTTCTCGTAAAATCTACTAATGTCCAGTACAGGACAGAACTGCACTGCAGGTTTCTCCAAGAAAATTGCGTTTAACGAGCATTGAGTTTAAAAAGCAAGATTTCTAATTATGGCCATAAATAAGTGCAGTGGAAACCCCAAGATCACGGTTTATTTCACAAACCGCTGGCATCTGCTGGTAGCCTGTGGAGCACCAGCTCCAGCTGGGTGCTCCTGGGTGTGCTGCCACCCTCCCATCCCCAGCACATCCCCATCCCCAGATTCTTTTTCCTGTAATCCTGAAACTGTGAAACCCAGTCAAACTTACAGTCCTCCTCAGGGAGGCTGGCTGGACTCTGCTTCTTCCTGCACTGCTCTTCTACCCCTGGGTTTTGTGGGCTCTGCCCTGTGGACGAAGCACTGCTCTTTGCAGGATGCCCAGCTCTGGCTGGCTAACAGAACTAATAGAGAATAATTGGAACAGAAACCCTGGGCACCCACGTATCAAGTCAAGACAGTGCATTTTAATTTTTTCCCCTCGGTTTCTGCAGTGCTGTAGGTTAGCCTAATTGATTCGTGTTCTCACCAAATTAAAGACACAGCACGCAGACAACATGCCAGTGAAAAAATATGGCAACAGCAAAAGTTTACAAATTTAATTTGCAATTGTTTTAGCAAAACAGCTCAGTCCACTCCTTCAGTTTTGGAAAGTAATCAGCTCGTGCTAGAGGAAGTTACCAGCTCCCAGGCAGGAGCACTATAATGCAGACGTATTTCATCAGAGATTAAGACCAGTTTTTCAGTTAAGAAGTGGATTTTGCAAGTGAGGCAACACTGCAAGTCACAATTCTGTGGGCTCAGGATCCCAGAGGAGGGGAATACCTGGAGAGTAATGCCAGGGAACAAGACCTTGTGCCAAATTTCCTTTTGAAAGCAATGCTGGTGTAAATCCCAGCGAAGCCCCGAATTATCACTTTGGTGCTAAAAGGGATCCCCAAAGCAGGTCTTTTTTCCCAGGCTGCCATCAGAAGGCAAAACCAGAGTTTCCACTGCCTCCAGAGAAAGGGTTAAGCCAAGCTTTCAGTCCCCTGCTTCAAACCGCCCAGGAGCACTCCCTGCCCAAATTACAGCAGCGCGCACATCCAACAGATGCCTTTCAGACAGGGGCTTTCCTTGCCCTGAGGTACAGTTCAGTTTGTCCATTCTAGTGTGCAATTACAGAATCAATAAAACATCCCTTTGAAACTCCCTGGACTAGTGCCGACACGCAGACAGTAGTCAAGCTGACATTTTTTTGCTGTTTCCGTTATTACCACCGTCAAGCCTTCTGAGAAGCAAAACACATCAAAACCCGGGCGCCGCAAAAGCAAAGGAGGAAAAGCAAATGTAAGGGCTGAGGTTTTTTGCTCCTTGTGTCGGCATCTCATCGCTCCCCAGGCGATCACGCCGGGCATACCTGCAAACAAAACCTGCTCAAAGCCACGGGGAAACGCAGCACTTCCGAAAAGCACGTGTGCCCCACCCTCCTCCTCTTCCAACACATCGACATCCCTATGTTGCCGTTTTCCTGGGGAGAGGAGGGAATTGCTGGTGGTAGATCACCTGGCCTGAATGGGGAAGCTCTGATTTGGGGATGAACTTATCAGGAAAGCAAATACCAAGCGTCCTGTAGCTCGCTGTGTGCTCATGAATGCGGCGTGAGATGTGGACTGTATGTGGAAGTTGGGAGGTGGGGTTGAAATCTCGCCATCCATCTGTTTCTGAGCAGTGCCTGAAACACTGAAATAGAAATGGGAAGCTGCAGAGTGCCAGGAGTGGAACCTGGGAAGAAAAAATGCAGGAGCAGGACAACAAAGAGGATGATATTGAATTAGCATGCTCAGAATGATTCAAAGGACAATCGGATGACCAAGGACAGGCACAGCAGAGATTTATTCACTGTCCATGAAAATGCAACCCTTTTTCCTATAAGAATTAGCAAAATACACCCAAATAGAGGGAAAAATGTAAAGCTGAAGGTCTTCGAAGCAATTCTTAAAATTACCACCTTCAAATGTTTATTTTCATGCTCACTACATAAATCACGAATGATTTTATCATTCAATTTCGAGCTTTAAAGCCTGGTGTGTATGATCAGTATCTCACATACCTACATTTCCAGGGGGAAAAAAAAAAATGGAAAATTCCTCCAAAGTACTACTTCTGTACTTGATAAACCATAAAACTTGTTACTGAGGCCAGAGCATTCCCTCAGCTCTCCTCCTCACCAGGCAGGGCTTGGGAAGCAGAGCGACAGACTCTCTCAAACAGACCTGCCACGACGACCACTGATAAGGAAAGCCCACCCTTGGGATAATGAGCCTTTCCAATTTCACAGCAGATTCCTGAATTTCCCTTAAACACAGGCATCACAAACCTCACAGCCAGAATTAACCCATTTGTAAGAGTTTGTCAGCTGAAGAAGGGCAGCACAGGTGAGTTATAGGGATGCTCAGCACCAAACATCGGCAATGTATGACTCTTAAAAACCTTCAGCATTTACAAACTTTCTTAAAACTGCTTAAACCCTTATTTGAATCAATCCTTGCCACTCAAAGGTTATGTGCTGATTCAACTGTTTGCAAATAGCAATAAAATCACCCATAACAAAGTTTTAATTCTGATAGCTCTTCACACACTGATGGCTCAGGCCTCCCAGACAGAAGGAATATGCCTGCAAGGCAATGGTGGGGGAAAGGAGCTGTGCATCCATTTCCCAGACCTGAAAAAGGCAGGTTAAATAACCTCCCAGTGCCCTACAAAGCAGCTGAATAAAAACCACAATCCAACTCTCCCAAGTTCAAAGGTTAATTTATAAGATTATATTTCCTCCCAGAGGATGCTCACGTGTCTTCTATACCGACATAGGCCAAATAATAACTCATTTGGAGAGCAGCTTATTTTGAAGAGGTTTCACATTTAGTGATGAGCACAAGGAGGAGAGAGGGAGGATGTCTCACGTTCAGACTCTGTCTCAGGATATATCTTTTTGCCAGACCAGTTCTCTTTGTGGTATAAGATCACGGGTGTGTTAACTGTAAAAACTCCTTTTAAAGCTACCAAAGCTGAAGATAATAAGGTTGTGTCATCTGTACAAATACTCTGTACTGGAATGAGCATGCTGGTGCACCAGAGGAAGAGCTGGCTGAACACAAAACAGGCAGAGCAACAGAAACCGAGAAGATCCTCGAGCCTGGCTTGTTAGGAGTGACCTAAAATGGCCCATTTTGACTCACTCCTCTCTACCTCCTCCATCAGAGGATTCAAAGGGAAACTGCAATTCAACCTTCGTGGCTGTAGCACGACTGCAACAAAACTATTTTTTGTCATGAAAGAAAAAAACAAGTTGCGGGTGCCTGAATGCTGATAGATCACTTTTGCTTTAAGAGAACATCATGTCAATCAAAACTAAATTCCTTATGCTCATCACAGGAGCTTGCAACCAAGCAATACAAAAATCTCATTCGAGTTCAACCAGTAATGTGTTCAAAGGCTTCCCAATCTGCTCTGTCTCTGGCATCAGCAGCAGACAGAGAACAGGCAGAAGAGATTGAAAAAAATAAATTTAAAAAATAAAATAAAATAAAAAATCGCTTGCTGTGCAAAGTAGAAAGGGCTCTAAACCAAAATAAAAATAAGCATTAGAATGTGTGTGTTGGGCTAAAGGGATATACAGCAGGCTGAAATGTGCTACATCTTCCTCACTGGTGAGGAAAGACCTCTATAACTCACCACGAGCTTTGATCACTCGTAAGCTATCAGCTATTTCTTTGCTGCTTGAGTAAATATAAGTCATTCACAGCTGAAACATAATTTCTCTCTCTTTCCCCTGCCACTATATGTTGTGTGCGAATATGTCTTGTATATAGGCACACTAACACAGCGTGCTGTTCAAATACACATCAGAGTTCACCAGATGGTGGGGATTGCCAGACACTCGTCGTTGCCATGAGCTCGGAGCCATGGTGTAACTCATGAATGATGTGTCTAAGCTGTAAGTGGGTTTTTGCATAGTTACATTCCCCTCACCGACACAAAACTTGACATAAAACTCTGTTTTCTGATTCTGCCCAACCTGCAACAGTTTAGAATTGTGAGAAGGCGTAAGGGAGTGTTTGGTATCATGTTGGGTTTTTTTTTCTCCTCCTCCCAGAGACACGGCTCTGAAGGAGCTATTTTCATCTGGGGGTTATGATTCACACCCCTACACGCAAAATTATACAGTTTAATAAAGCTGTGGCCACAGTCAGTGCCCATGTTTGGGCACAATCTAAAAAACCCAACCTCAGAAAAACAAAGGTGTTTTACCAAAAATAAGCGAGGTTTTAAGAGGCAATCATCTTAATTATGCATAGGAAAAATATATGAGATTGGAGTTTAAGTTTTGCGTACGGGCCTCAGCACGTACTTGGGCATTAAGACATTTGTGCAATAAATTATGTGAGCATAGTCTGGTAAGGATGTGAATGTTAGGTGAATTGGCAATTTCCTAGTCTTTAATTAATGATGGTGTTGAGAAGGAATGTGGCCTTCCTTCTAAATTAACAATGCTTTTTAATCAGCAAGTGAATCTGCCTGTTTGAAGCAGAAGGTAGCTCTAGGCTTGCAAAGAAAGGAGCAGAGGCTCCAGAGGAAAAAAAAGCTGGAAACCTGGCCATGCACATAGGGTCCTACCAGACCCTCTTTACTGCCTCCAGCAGAACCTGTATCTTATCCAAGGTCTCTAACAGCCAGTGGTGAAATAAAAACCAAGGGAAAAGGAGAGAGCTAAGAGCTAGGAAGCGTTTCCATCTGATTTGGAAGGGTGGGGAGATGGACAACTCATGTCTGCTGAGCAGAGCCAAGAAG
The DNA here is from genome assembly GCA_013400435.1 of Pycnonotus jocosus. Lineage (NCBI taxonomy): Eukaryota > Metazoa > Chordata > Aves > Passeriformes > Pycnonotidae > Pycnonotus > Pycnonotus jocosus. The sequence goes on along the minus strand of VWYP01023516.1, from coordinate 86,510 downwards.
AAACTCTGACCCAACACCAGGCAGATGCCAGGGCATATCTAACTCCAGAGGTGAAGGGCCTGTGTCCTTTAGACATTTCCACCTACAATTCAACCATAGCATGCAGACAGGCCATGGATCTCCATCCAACATGAGGACACATAATTAAGCTATCTGGTAACCCAGTAAAGCATTGGGGAAAACAGTCCTTTTACTATTGGTTTCCTAATTTATTCCAACAAAACACATTCTTCCCATCTAGTTACTGAATATAATTCACCTTTCTTATTTTTAGCCCCTCATAGACTGAAGTCTGTTGAACAAAACCGGTTTCTGTGCCATCGATGCTCAGGAGAGACAATTAATTTTTAAGATCAGGGATGTATTCTTACCTGTATATTAAATTTTAGAATGGCCTAATGGTTTAAAACATTAAGAAAAAAAAATAGGAAAAAGACTGTTACAAGCAGCATTTGTTATTCTAAGGTTTTAGTAAGGATTGGATGCCTCCGAGGGTTGGGGTTTCAGCTCCACTTAAGCACACAAGTTCGCCATCCAAAACTTCTTTGAACTAATAAAATCCCTGGAGGTTATCAGATTGGGCTGAACACGGACTACGGTTTTCAACTCCTCCCCTTTTATCTGTAAATACCATGAGAGGAGATCTCTAGCACCCGAAGTCAAATAGTTTCCTGTCTTGGCTTGGACCCACTTGGGCAAACACTCGAGGCCATGAAAAGCAGTTGGATGCAGGCTCTGGGCAGGGAAGGCTGTGTCAGTCACTGCCGGCTCACCCTGGCCCCGCTTCCAGGAGCGTGTTTCAGCACGATGTGGCTGGGTTAAGTACAAACCCTGCACATTTCTGACTCCCAGACAACGTTCCGAGGCCACAGGGAACACTGTTTCCCTTCTTGCAAGGCAGCATCTTCCCCTCTTGGCCCCTTGGGGCAGATATGCCCCTAGCACTGCATCCCCTATAATTCAAGGTGTTGGGTCAACCCTCATGGACACAAACATTTCCTCTCATCCTCACCAAACCATCCTCTCTTCCCCAGTAGTATCAGTGAGCACTGAAGAGCCTGAGCCCTCTGGATATTCCGTTTCCCTCATCCAACAACAGACATCTCACGCCCAGCCACAGCCTATTCAGATGGAGGAAGAAAACAGGGAATCAAAAAGTTCTCTGTCTGGCACAAACGTTCCTGCTGGGAGCTGAGCACACACTGAATAGCCTGTTCATGGTGTCTGTGCTAAAAGTAAGGACCTGGCTTTATTTCTTTGTTGATGTTGATATAACTTAAGAAGCTGAAATAGTTGAAACTGGGAAATCTTGGGAATAGAAGGCCCTCACAGGGGGCAGAGGCATCCCACACACCCTGCACCATCCTTACTGTTATTTCCCACTCAAGGAGCAGAGCAGCACTTTATTCTTTCAAATGGACAGAATATATGGTGGTGGGGAGGCACAAGTGTACAAAGCAATAATGAAAAAACTATGTTGTGCTCCTGACTGGAGAGACTGGCAGTCTCTGAAAGGTACACATGTGCGACAGTAAAATAAAAATGCATGTAAGTTCTGTTTGGATAGGAAGTCCCAGTTTAATTCAGGCTAGTTACTACTAGTAGCCTCAACCCCTCTCAGAAAAATCAGACTCAATTCAATGAAAATGTCTTTTTGCATTTGGGGTTTTTTGGGGTTTTTTTGGAGATGAATATTCCTGATTTTTTACGCTACTTTTTAAACAATGCTTCCCTGGCTACTGAATGCTCCAAAGCTCCGTATCTCATGGCTCCACTGAGAATAAACAGCTCTTTCTTACTAAGAAAGTACTTCAAATTTTCACACAATACCAAACCACAGCCATCCTATCACCTTTAAAAGAGATGATGTTTTCTTCCTTCTGGAGCATCTTAGCCTTTTTTGTTCAGCTAGACCAGCTATGAGCAGGATCTTCCACAGTGACATTTTCAGAGCTACTTAAGATGTTTTGATTGCCCAAATTCAAACAGCTCTTTGAAAAAAAAAAAAAAAAAAGGAAAAAGAAATTCTCCTTGGCAATTTTGCAACTCTCATCCTAAACCTTAACATGTTTCTGCAACACGAGGCCCTCGTTAGCCTTGGAAACCGATGGTTTCCAAAAGCTGTGGATGCGTGGGAGTCCTCGATGCCCCATGTCAAGTCAGCCATCACCCGCAGCAAGAACCATTTCACAGGACTGCCAGGCAGCATCCCGCACCAAGAACAGCCCCACTTGTCTGCAGGTTCAACTCCACAAGGGAACTCAGGGCAGCCCAACCCCAAAAGCAGGCGCAGATCTCACCCCCGAGGCACAAAAGCAGGGGACAAGGCTGAGGAAAGCCAGCACAGAGCTGGGGAAGGAGGCAGGCTGGCTCTGGCTCAGCTCCCTGGCACAATGGACCTTTGGGGAGCTGGATTCCCAGCTATGAGCCCAAACAACTTCATTTCTTAATGAAATGGTGCTCGTAGAGCAATCCATGCAGGAGTGAGGGCAGGCAGAGCCCCGCTCCTCTCCAGCACGCTCCACAATGCAGCACATGTCCTGGCCATAAAGTTACCCAGGCAGTTGCTTCCTTGCCTGAGTGCCTACTACAACCATGGCCTCTGGATGCAAATTACTGGCTTTTATAGGTTCCTAAAAACATTTCACTGTGTCTGCTGAACAACGTGGGAGTTGTAGAAAGGGCCCGATGATGGCAATGGTGCAATTAAAAGCTGTGAGTGGAAAAAAAAAAGCCTATCAGATTCCTTCTTCCAGACAGAAAAACTGATAAAAATGTACTTCTTGGAAATAGTTTAAAAGAAAATGTCAAAGTAAATAAATAAAAAAAGCCATATTCACCCCCCTGCTGGAATCCCTCAAGTTTCCAACAGCTTCCCCACTCAGTGCCTGTGGAGGAAACTGTGTATGCTAGAGCACGTCCCTAAGCCCTGTGCTCTATCTCAGAAAGAAAAGAGATAGAGAAACTCTCCCTATCTAATCACCAGCCCCGTCTGGGACTAACAGAAGTTACTATCTCTGCCTGCCTGTCAGGAGCTGCACAAAACCCATCGGTGCTGGGGCTGATACGGGAGCAAGAGGTGTGAGGGCTGTAACACCACCCTGCAGCTTCGAGATGGGCACCCAACCCACATCAGCATCCCTGGGGAACAGCCGGATCCCAGAGAGCCAGACTCCTGTGCTGGGATGGCAGGAGGACCTCAGATAAACCCTGCCCTTGGACCAGTACAATGTTTGTTATTTACTGATGAGAAACTCACCTCCCAAAATGGGGACATTCTTTTATTTCATCTGCCACAGAGTTCAAGTCTCAATCTACTGTGAGGGTGGTGAGGGCCCAGCACAGCTTGCCCAGGGAAGCTGTGGATGGCCATCTCTGGAAGTGTCCAAGACCAAGCTGGATGGAGCTTTGAGGAACCTGATCTAGTGGAAGTTGACCCAGCAGGGGGGTTAAAACTAGATGGTCTTTAAGGTCCCTTCCAACCTAAACCATTCAGTGAGTCCATGATTAAAGCAGAAAAAGAATGAGGGGAACTTCCTCATCCAAATGCTAAACTATCCCAAACCTTCTGCACACTGAATTCCCCATTAACATTTATTTGATGCACTAAAATCTACAGAGGGGGATGACTTCTGCTATTTCCTCCTTCTCCAAAAAAATTAATTTACAGTCATATCAGCTGGCAGTGCTGCTAACATCCAAGTGGGTGGCCTGCATTAGCCCTCACTGGCAGAATGGGGACCCACCCAGCCCATTCCCAGTTTAAATGTGTAGGGCCAACTCTGGGTTTTGAACACATCTGGGCAGGAGTTAGTCCCAAGCAGCCTCTGTGCCTAATACAGGAACTTCCTCCGACAGCACATTACCACACACTCCAAGTACAGGCATGCTGCTGTTTCTCCAAGCATTAGCTGTGGCCTCAAACAATCAAGAAGCTTTCTTTTTTTTTTTTTTTTTTTTTTTTTTTAAACCCCCCCCCCCCCCTTTTTTTTTTGGAGAAATGATCAAACCGGGGGTGGGGACAGAACATCCTGCGTGAAACCGCATCCTGAACAAGCATCACCACGATTCACTGTAAATAAATACTCTCTCCTTGCAGCACTTCCGTCAACTGTCACTGCCTTGGCTCCAATCACCTTTCAAGTCCAAACAGGAAAGCAGAGAAAAGCGAGTGAGATGGCAGATATGAGGTTTAATTTGCTTTTCACTGCAGTTTTCATTGGTGGTGCGCTTCCAATTCGTCGGCATTGCCAGCTGCCTGGAATCACTCCTGGACCCAGTTTTTTCCTGTTAACCTTCATAATTGTATTATTATGGGCAAGCCCACAAACCGTGCTACAAAAAAGCTGTAAAAAGTGCAGCTTCCACCCTTTATTAGATAAGCAGTCAGATCCAAACCCAGCTGCTGCAGACAGAGAGGCAAACACAGATTTACTGAACATGTTTCTTCACCTATGTTTTACATAATGCAGGATGTGCCTGCTAAAAAAGAAAAAAAATAAAGCTGCCGGGGGGGTGCAAAGGGATTACAGGAGGAAATAAGTTTGACCTCAATTTTCTTGAAAACTTACAAAAACATACATATATATATAAAAATTTGAGAATATCAGAGATGTGAGGGGATAGCAGTCCCAGGCAGGAGAGCCCAGGCAGGAGCTACCTCACTCTGTGCACGTGAGCTGGCTGAGGGGTAGGACAACTGCACACCTCACAGGGTTTTGTAGGAGCTCACGATGAGGAAGAAGAAGAGGAGCTGCCTCTCGTGCGCACCCCCTCGTGGGCACAGCCATGGGCACCAAGGCAGAGGGATGGTGAGACTGCACTGATGTGCTCATCCAGGGGGTGAAAATTGGAGGAAAACCCTCCTGAACCTGCATCAGACCAAAGCAAAGTGCAGCCCCCTTGCCTTCAGGAAGGGAGCAAACCCCTTCTGGCAGCTGCATCCCTCCTGGGTGTGCCGGGATGGACGGGATCCCCTCCCTGCTGCACACGCACCCAACGAGCAATTTAATTAATAAAAGTAAAACTGAAGTATTACATGTAGCAGCAAAGCACTATTAAAAGCCATAATGTCTCAAAAGGTTCCTATGAAGTCATGTTCTTACAATTCACTCAGAAGAATTTAAAGACAAAATTACATGCTTGGTAATACTCCGGGGAACACGCTTTTCTATGTGGCCCATTGTTTGTGTATGATGCATGGCTTTGAGAAAGTGGCATTGTTAAAGGGATCATAAATCACAAAGGGGAAGTTCGATTTTTTTTTTTTCCTTTTTTAAAGAAATCTTATTCCAGACAGGGCTTTCCTCTGCTGTGGAGTTTTCAGCTTATTTCAGCAAATGAACTGACATCAGACCAACACAGGCTGTGGGGGTCTCAAGCTGCTCAAATGAACATCACCTTCTTCCCTACAGTCTCTCCAGAGAAATAAGCATTCCACAGTCAGTATCACAGGATTAGTATACCTGATTCCAAGGGAACGTTTATTTTTCTAAAGATAACTCTCCAAGATAAAATCTTGAATATTAAAGAGCAACACTCAAACTTCTGCAGTGCCTTTTGCAAAGATTTCTTGGTGTGGTTTTCCACCTCACTCTTCTTCAAATGATCTCTGGCTTTAGTGTGGTTATTTATTTTCAGGTGTATTAGCTCTGAATTTGGGGACCAGTGGGCTAGGTGTACTTCAAAAGCAAACAGCAAATGCCAAAATCACTTTCTACCCACAGACACCCACCCCATCCTTCTCTGTGCACATGAATTAGCCAGTAGCCTCCTCCCAGAGCAACCACAACGAAGTTACTTTTCTGATAAGGCTGAGGTGCTACACCTCTCACTGGAGATGAAAGCACAGAACAGCCTCCACGACACTGCCCAGCCTCAGTTCCAAACTCCACCAACCAACCAAAAAGCAATGTAGATGAAAACACAACAGAAATTCCAGGGTGTCACCATAAGCCCATCCCAATGTTTAGCAGTAACTCCCTGCTAAGAACAAACCACACAAAGCAGTTTGCAAGGGAAGAACCAACACGTTCAAGAATGAATCAGCAGGCATCAGCCAAGCCAGAAAGGCAGGAATGTCTCCAGGCTCCAGAAGCCCAACCAGGCACCACTGGAGGGTGGTTTTCAGACACACACAAGCATTTACCAAAACACCTGCTTCTTTAAGTGGGTACCCCACAGCATAAAGCAACCAGGCATCCTCCTCCCCAGGGGCCAGATCCCAAAGTACAGATCACATGGGTTCACCCCCTGATTAGGTGAAATTGCTCTCTCACACCACCTCTTATAGCCTGCTCCACGTGTCTGTAATTTGTGTTCTGTGTACGTATTTCATGTGTCTATTCACCCACAGAGGAAAATCTCAAGCAGCATTCCTTCCTAATGTGAAGAAATATTAAACTTTTCAAAGCAAATCTTAAATACTGGCTGTTACCTTTATGGATGCATCAGTACTTCCAGCAGTGCAAGATTTCCAGCTACAAATCATCTCTATAAATCATATTTCCCTGGGACTCAGATCTCTGCATTCTACTGTCCATATAGCTCCTGTTCTACACATAATGAGCCCTTCTATCCCATTTTTAACTCTTTTCCTGGATGTTTTCCTGTTGCAGCACACATTTGGGTTGGTTTTTTTTTCAAACTCAGTCATCAGACAATACCAGGTTAATCTAAGTGGCCTTGACTCCTGGCTGGCATAAATCAACACAGCTAGAGCAAGCACAGAAAAATTAAGGAACTGTGTCAGTTTATGCCAGCTAAAAATCTGACCCTATTCATCTGATTTGCCTCGAGATGGTCACTACAGTCAGAATGTAAGAATAAATTAGCATGGATTAAACCTAGGAAAACCTGCTGAGGAAACTTGACTGTGTTCAAATACACAGAACTGAAGTTAACTTCACTCGTAATTGTGCAGCTAAAGTCATATGAACTAAACACCATTAACTAATAGGATCAGTCCATTACTAGTTATCCCTAAACAGAAGAGAAAAAAACCCCGATCTTTGTATTTAAGGACCAACTGCTCACAAATTTACAATGGTTGACTCAAGAAACACATGGCACCTTCCTCTGCCAAAACATCTGCCTCCTTCAGGAGAGCTGACTTCATCCAGCACTGGTGGAAGGTCTCTGTCTGCATTATTCTTACAGTATGGAGTATTCAGCTGCCAGCACCACATGAAGGAACTATTTATGCTCCATAAAAGGCTTGGACGTAGTCTGGAACACGAGCAGAAATGAGAGCGCTAAATCAAGCTAATTATTTTGAGACCTTCCAACTAGAAACATTATTACAATAAAATCCACGTGTTCCTCTCAACTTGTGCACCTTGCGAAGGATTTCTACTCCGTGTGTTCAAAAAGGCCATCATATGGAAACAATTACAGCACACAAGCTTAAACTGACTTCTACCAATGCAAGGACCCTTGACCCATCTTTATGGGCATTTTAAATAATTTATGTGCAACTTGAATGCAATCTGCTCTACTTGACATTCCTGACCCAGAGCATATCGAGGTTTATGTTGGGTTTCTTTAACACTGAGACCCTGTCAAGGGAAGATGTGATCTATGCTGCTACAACAGGAGCTCTTCACCATCAGCCATTGAAGCAGGGCTCTACCAATCCCCACAGCTGCCCCTCTGACAAAATGTTCTGGCCAAAAGAAATGTTTATTTCGTTCTTCCTTAGGGTTTCCTGTAGCCAAGCTCTCTCTTTCCCCACCTCTCCTGCAGGATGCCCAGAAAAGAACCAGAAAGAGCTGGTGGAAAGGGGAGAGCTCCACCACGGTCTAAACCAGAGCATGGAAGAGTTCACTGCAAGGGACACAGCCCTGCTCCTCCTGGAAGGGAACACAGGTTTTGAGGAAAGGATAAAAGAATTCTAAATACTTGCTCTTTAGCTGGCAGAACTGATTAGCCAAAAATACTTTCAGGGAGCTCATGCAAATCAGTGCCTGTGCTGTGTCCTCTGTGAGGGAAAAGCCAAGCCCCTGGGGAGAGCTGAGCACAGCTGGGGAGAGCAGTAAATCCCTCCAGGAGCAAACAGGGAGGGCAGAAAGCAGTGGGGATGCTGCCTGCAGGGAGAGGAGGACACAATGCACTGGGGAAGGGGCCTGAGCCCCTCTGCTTCCATAAATGATGGGCTGAGGCCACCCCAGAAAGGGACTCAGCCCCACCTTACCTGCCACAAACCCACAAACTGGGATGGATCCTCTCAGAAAGGAGTTGAGGGCTGCAAGTGGCGATCACAGGAATCCTGCACGTGTAATTTTAGCACCTGAGGCCAAGGGAATGAGGAGGCATTTTGGAAATGTGGAATGGTTTGGTTGGAAGGGACCTTGAAGACTATCACATCCAAGCCACCCTGTCACAGGCAGTTCCCCTTCCACTTTGGACTCCCTGCCTTTATCTTCAAAGGGTTCTTCTCATTGGTAACCACAAACTAATCCACCCCAAGCATGAGACTGATTTAAATCAAAGGGATTTGAATCACTGATTCTAATCATGGTATATATCAAAAAGCAGGAAACATGGTTTAAATCATTGATTTCAATCTTGTTTTGCATTTGTACTTTTATATTTATTTTCCTGAAGAAGCATCAATTTTAATTGGTTAGCAGCTTAATAAAATATGGCCTTTTCATTACCTTAATTTTTCTGTCTGCTAAAGATGATAACAGGTTATTTGCACAATCATTTGCATCCCTAAGTTTTAGGCTATGACTACGTTAGAAATGATGACAGTTTTTATTAGCTGGCAATTTAAGGATTCATATTGATCTTCATTTGGTTGAAAAATAAAACTGAAAGAAAATGAAAATAACATTTTTATTTATTAAATGAAGACTTTAAAAAATATGCTGGATACACAATTAGTTTATTCATTTATGCATGTAAAACATTTACCGAACATGATCTGTTGGAAGAAAATGGAATATATTATGATCACAGCAGTATTAGATCTCAATCTTCCACACCTTTACTTTATTCCTAGACTGAAAAAGTAGAGCAAGGTCTCCTTGTTTCAGTTTTTACTGAATCATCAAAGGAATTGCTGAAACTAATCATTCAGCCCTATCTCAATGAACACTGAAACCAAACTTTGTCTACAGAAGGTCATCTAAGCTTATCAATATTCACATACTCTAACATAACTGAAAGAGGCAACTTCAGCTAGGTCTTTGAGCTTTTTTTTTTTCAAATGTAATCAAGAAAGTTTATTTTTATTTTCTATTTAATAATTTATGCACAATAACTGTTCTNCTAAATAAATTTGCCTGCCTATTTAACCTGCACTTCCAAATAACTTAAAAATGTCTAAATATTAAAAAGGTCATAACTAGTACAGTCCATAAAATGAAAAAAATCTCTACGAAAACAAAAACCAAAGCTCACTTTTCTTTAATTTGAGATATTCAAATTCAGGAGATTTTTTTTTTTAAATAAAAAAGGAGATTTAATTTTTTTTAAGTTGGTTTATTATCTTGGGTTCAAAGTTCTTGCTTCTCTGCTACCTGTTGACCCTGTAAATATTTTGGCTTTGCTGCATGAGGTGATGTAACACCCCCAGTCCCATCCACACAGCCACACACAGCCCCCTTGAAACCAACTCCTTGCATTACAGTCTACTGCAAAACCCTATTTAAGGAAAAAAAAAAGCGGGGGGGGAAGGCAGCTAGAGGGGGGAAGTGAGGGGGAGGAAGAAAAGAAAAGTCGCTCTATTGAGTCCAGCATCTCTACCACACATAATTCAAGGACTATAGCCGGTATGAGTTGGGGGGTAGGGGGGAGAAGGGAGCTTTTTTTTTATCCTTTTCCTTCAAAGAAAGGCACCAGAAATAAACTGCTATTCATTTAGGTAAATCCTCATTACATTTACTTTCAGCAAACCTAAATAATAATACAAAATAACCCAAAATGCCATGAAGGAACGATATATATAACATGTGGTAAATAAAAGTTTAACAAATCCCTGGAGAGTTACCACCAGCACTGAATGTGGCATTTCTTTCCTAAAGAATTTACAAATCCAAGCTCACAATAGAAGATTTCAAAAATAATAATTACAATCTGCACGGTAACAACTATTTGGGTGTTTCTTTTGGACTTAAAATAAAAACAATTGCATATAAATACTACCTAAACATACATGCCATCTCAATCAGGAGGGACTGAAATGGAAGAACACACAGCTTACAGGCAACTAGTTCTGAAAATATAAATGTATGCTGTTCTTTAAATACACCTTTAAATACAATTTCGTAAGTTTAGATTTTATGGCAATTTGAGATCCCATTTTGACAGTCTTGTATGCACCACACACCACCTCCCTATAAAAAACACATTTAGAAAGGTATTTGTGCTCTTGGTTAAGGCAAGATTAACACAACAAGCCCTTTTCCAAAAAAAAAAAAAGCAATTTAAAACAGAAAAAAAAGTCTTGTAATAAGAAGGCCATTTTACTGTTTACATTATAATTCCAAAAGACTGGATGTAGCATAAAGCTGTGATTATTTTCCTGTGGTCATAATATATGTGATTTAGAGTATGTTTAGGGAAAACGTTAAGTGAGACACAGGGCTGTAAACAGACCCAGAATTTGGGCACAGAAACGCAGCCCCTTGTGCTAACCCACATCCAACCCGTGTGCAGCTTTATTGACTGCTCAGAGTTCACTGCAAAGGAGTGAAGCTGTCTCTAATGCCATACAAATTTGGCTATCAGCTGTCCTATGCAAATTTGACTCTAATTACATATGCATTACTGAGCTATGAAATAAGTCAGTGTGTTGTGGTATGTGAATACACATCCCGCTCTTGTTTTTGAGCATAATAGTTTTCAGTGTCTGCAGAGTGTTCATATCCTGTAGACTTGTCTTTTTTTTTTTTTTTTCATTTTCCTTTCTATCCTGTGGACTTCTCCTCCCCCCCTTTTTTTTTTTTTAATGAGACACCTTCTTTTCTAATAAAAAATTAAATTAAGACAGAATTCATTGTTTAAACCTGTTCTTAAAACAATATGAATTCCAGCAAGAGAGAGATGAAGCAAAAACCAAGGACTGTATTTTATTTTGTGTAATGAATTAGCTTTAAAAAAGGTTGAACAATAACAACTGCCCAAAAAACATTTCTGTGAGCTAATTATGTACTAAGCAAGAAGTAATTTTATCCTTATACCCACATTTTATGTTTTGGGCACTTCTATTTCATGTCCCTTGACACCTTCTCCAATAATCCATCTACTTTATATTGGAAAGCCTCACATGAATAAAACTTTATGGCACTACAGGCATTTAGCCTTCCACTGACATTCCTGGCCTGTTCAATTCTGCAATTCAATCAAAATCAAATCTCAAAATCCTCTTGTCAGCCAGCGCTGCTTTCATATGCCCGAGCCCTGTGTAAGGATAACTGCATCCAATCTTTCCCCCAAGCAGTGCTTATATTGTTTTATTACAGTTCAATGAGTGGAGTTCAAAATTACATGCAGCTGCCTACTACTGTGGTCTGTCTGTGCTACGCATGGACACAAGTATTGCCCACCAGGCTTGAAATCATTCACTTACTGGTCTGGCAAGAGAGACTGCGAGCACTTCACCGTGCGCAGGAACATCCTGCCTGCTGGATCTGAAGAGGGTGATGTTAGCAGATCAGTCCCTTTATAAAGGGATTGCGAAAGCCCTGTGAAATGCAACTCAAACGTGCTCGATGTTAAGCGTGTGGCTACTGCACATAAAAGCAAAGATAAACCTCAACATGCGCTACTCGTTAGAGGAAAGCTTGCGAGGGAAGATAAAGGACTGGGGAATAAAAGGCATCTCACTGAGTTTTATATGTGTTTTAAATGACAAAGCTTCATTTAGACTTTTTTTTTTATCTTTTCCTTTCCCCCCCTCCGCAGTCTTCACACCGAAGCAAAAGGACAAAACAAAGCTAATTAAATACTATTTAATCAGATGAACAATGCAGCCACTTCAGATCCAATAGCTTAAAAATTCCTGCACAGCCTGGCTAGAGGGAGAGAGAGCATCAAAATTAGGCAGGATTTCCACTTCACACTAACTGAAGACTGGAGGTAAAGAGTGTCAAGAGACTGCCTCCTGTGCTATGACCAAGGCTGGGAAACAGCAACAGCCATGAGCTGCTGGAAAGGGGTTCATCCACAGGCTGCCCAGCCAGGTAGCACCACAGTCCCCCCACGTCCAGCAGCAGCATCCTCTCAGCACACACGGAATTCCACTGACACTCCTCCAGGTTAACTTTTGGCCCATCACGTTAGTGTTTAGTGATCATTTCCACTCAGCTTTCCGTCAGCATTCCAAAGTATTACAACAGTGACCAAAAAAAAAAAAATTTTAAAAAAAAAGGAATAAAAGCATTTTATCAAAGGCTATTCATCAAATATTGTACCGTGACTATATTCTGTAAGAGTAAGTGAGCAAACAGAGGCAACACATCATTAGACATCCTGCCGAGAAAAAGCTCTTCCTGAGATGAACCCCATTACCTTCCAGCACACAGGTCTGAGAACCCAGCTAACCACACAACAAACCACCAACCTATGACAGCAGCACTAAACTGCTCGTCCACGAACCAAGGCTTCATTTCTTTTTCAAAAAAAAAAATAGAGAGAGGAGGAAGAAAAAGCCCACTCAGCTGCTGTGCAACTGCTCACGTGTTGGTTATGTGGAACCAAACCCAGCTGTGAGGCTGGCCAGCTTTTGGAGTTTTCATTGCCTTCGTTCAGGAGGAGGGTGGATGACTGTGTGTGCATCATATGTGTGCCTGTTAATCTGTTTGTACAAAGCCTGGACAGGGAGATCTGGAAATGTGACAGCAGTGACCGATCCTGGAGCCACCGACTGTGACACTCCAGGACAGAGGCACAGCCCCCAGCTCAGGCACTGGGATACAGCCCACACAATGCAGCTGCAAGATCCCACCCCTGGCAAGGGTTTGTGGCCAGGCAGTCACATCTCCTTCATGTCTAGTTATGGTACAATGACAGATTTGGGAATCCTTGTACCAAATCTGAGAGTGCCAGGATCACAGCCATTTCAGTCTTCCTGTACAAGACTAAAGCTTCTCCACTAGAGATGGACTGGGTTATGGAACACCAAAGCCCTGGAGGAGCTCCTGCACAGCTCCCCACAGCAGCCCTGTCCCCACACGCCTCAGATACTCAGAGCCAACAGGGAAAACCCTCAGAGGAAACACAACTTCCCTTTGTTTAAGCTACTGAGGGCAATGAGAGTGAGGGAAGGAGTAATAAACCCTCCATCAGCCTGCAGACCAGGCTTTGCAGCTCCCCACATGGCTGAAATTTTCAGTTTTGGGGTGTTCTGCAGCCTGAGTCACAACTCCCCTGGGTGCTGCACATGTACCATGACAGCACATCTCCACCACTCCCAGGACAGGGGGGTACCTGAACCCCCCCAGGGACCAAACTTGGCCAGCAAAGTGCTAACAAAACATCAGCAGAAGAACCCTGCTCAGGAACAGCGGGTACGGTCCCTGTCAATACGCAGTGACACACCAACACTACAGAATCCAAAATTGGAGGCAAACCACTTGGGCGTGCGCTGGGGCAAAGGAGGGGAAAAACCGTCTCGCTCCACATGCACACTTGTAGGAAGTGACAGAGCATCACGTCTGCCTGCCACCAGAAACATATTTAGCAGCCTATAGATAGCAACCCAACGAGACGGATCCGGCGCAGGCGCCCCGGGTGACTCTGCACCTGCGGCTCCGCCGTGAATCCAGAGGGACGAGAGGAAAACCAGGAGCTGCAGCTCCCAACTGCCTCCTTTATCACCACCACCATCACAGTATTTACTGTAACACATGTGACTTAGTGAAGCCCCAGATTAATTAAATGAACTCCTCCATTAATCAATCAATCAATCCAGCGCAGAGCAGTTGAAATATTGAATTACTTAAGAGCAGCATCTTTATATAGGACTTTTAAAGGTCTGCTCTGGAGGACCTTATCCCCAGTAATTAAATTCAGCCTCACATGCAGAGGAGCATAAGAAACCCAGAGGAGGCCCTGGGGCTGCAAGAGTAGGAGTGTGGGCACATTCCTGGGTGGGAGGGGAACACCAGCTCCTGCCTTGGGAAACTGCCCCATCCCAGGGGGTCAGTGAGCTTCTCCCAAAATAAACATTCCTCTGAACCTCCCTTGGAAACACCTCCTCAGATACTGACTGTGAGGGCTCCTCCTTGTTCAATCAGGATCACTAATCAATTCAGTAAGAAAACCAAGATCAGGGTTGCCCAATCCTAAGGAACAGCTCACTTCCAGCTGGCAGAGCTGGAACAGGGGGAAGGAGGAGAGCAGAGCCATGTGCTGGTACTCTGGGAATACCTGAATGCATACATAATAGTTGCAAAACCTGTAAAGTCAGTAAAGGTTATCTAATTTTATATATGGTGAAATTTAGGCAGAGAGAGTTGAAACACGTTGTTCTGAGATGTGCAGAGCACTGGTGAGAATGTCAGTAATAAGAACACCAATCTCCTGTCATCCTGAAAGCCAGGCACACAAACTACTAATACGATCAATTTTGTCATCTGTGGGTCCACTTGAACCACTATATTTGGACATCGAAATAGGAGGAATGAATCCTACACTTCTTTCCATCTTCATTTCAGTCTGGATGAGACTGGTGTAGCTGTGGTTAGAAGTGGGAGAAAGGACAACAGAGGGGTAAAAAAATCCTAGTCCATGCATATAATCATTCCAATTACTGAAAAATCCCCATCATCGGAAACTTCTCTCATGGCATGCGAATTGCTGTTTCCCTTAGGCAACAAAAAATTAAGTTTCACAAGGCTCCCCCTCAAAAAACAGACCTATAACATCTAGGCAAAAATAGCTAATCCTGGTATGTCTTCCCCACCCCCAGCAAATATAAATATTTTAGCTATCTTAGCTGCAAGAGTCTGACTTAAGTGGTTATAACTTCTTTTGTGCTTGCTCTTCTGCCTCCAGCCCTTCCCACCAGCAGCAGTTATCCTGCCCTGAGCAGGGATCTCAGTGCAGCCCATGGACTGCCCTGGCTGCTTCTCCCGAACACAAAGAGAACAGAGTAACAGCCTTGAGATCTTGGGATAAGATGCAGGACTCAGAATCAAATAAAAATGCAGCAATATGAACACATACTTCACTGTTCAACAGTCACTATTTTTTTTGGCAAAGACAATACAAAAAAAAATAGAAAAGGCTTATTACAAGCCCTAAATGTAGGATGGCACAGCATGTTAACATATTGCTGTACATCCTTTATAGAATTGCCTCCAAAGCTATATTAAAATAACGTTAAGGTTGCAAAAACTAAGCAACAAAGTTGGCAACATCAACATGCAATCCTGATTTACACCTTTGGAATGAGTATTACAATCAAGTCTTCACTTACACAATCTTATTTTTTTTTCTGTGGGACTCCCATCTAATGCAGTTATTAAACACTGCTTTTTTTTTTCCTTATAAAATCTCCACTCCCAGTGGCACACACTACTTATTTAGCACATGCTATGCAAATCCAAAATGAATACAGAATTACCAAACTCCTCTTGACCGTGGTCTCCAGTTCTCTCTTTAGAGTACCAGGATGTTAAGAAAAACCTTCTCACCTTCACTTGACGGCATCACAACCACCTCAAGGCTGGGAAACCAAGACAAAGCAAAAGGGAGGCTCTTGGTGGCTGCTGGTTTGAGCTGCCCAACAACTCGAGGCACCAACCTGAGCCCACCCTGACTCATGGTCTTTATGGATTCTAACAGCCCCATGTGCTGCAGACAACCTCAACTGGCCTCAACTGCGGTTGCCAAGCCCAGATCACTTCTGTAAATTGGGCCCAGGTGTCTCTGGGTGGGCATGCAGAAATGAGGAACAGGGAAGCATGTGGCAAGTTTGGAGCAACTGGGTTTGGATGACGTGCCAAAGACCAAGCAAGGTCCTTTGGGGGAAAAAAAAAATAAAACAAAATAAACACCCAAAACTACATGAACATGTCAAGACTTTCACAGGTCTAACAGCCCAGAGGCTTGATTAAGGCCTGTGCCACATTAACTCTGTTCTTTCCCAAATCTTATGTGCCAGACTATACCATCTTGAAGGTTGTTTTCACACACACCTGTTTTCAATGTATGTAATTTCTTAAGCATTTTTTTTACTCTGTCTTAAAGAAGTGAGAATTGACAGAGAAGCAAGAAGCAGATACAACCAGAGAGCAGAGTGGCCAACGAGAGCACACCACCAGAACTAACAGCATAACCAGACACTGCTGGGTGGCACTGGGAGCTGCTGGTGGCAGGGCAGGGTGGAGGCACCAACCCCTCCCTTCTGAGGATCACTCCAACAGCCTTAAGTGTGAGGTCCCCACAGGGAGCATTCAAATATCCTCAAACATCTTGAACTGCCTTGACAACTCCAGTGACTCCAAAGCAGTGGGAGAAACCAGGAGCTCCCACTGTTTCTCCAGGGTACCCACATCCCCCCGACACCTTGAGGCCATGGAACCCTACATGGAACCACATGAGGAGGATGCTGAAGCACTGTGGGACTCATCCTCCCCCATGGCACCTGGGCAGGACCCTCCACACTCAGAAAAGTGCTGTGTGGCTGCCCTGGCTTCCCCTCACCAGTGACAGCTCCTGCACAGAGACACTGCAGCTCTGTTAAAAATACACACACACACACACACACACACACATACACATGCACCCATACGTTAAAAAAGAACAATTCTTTATATGGCAATGAGCTGTGCTGTCATTCCTGTCCATTATGCACCCATTTGGGTTTGCTTGGGCAGCTGAAGAGACTTGGTGAGATCAGTGGGTGCTCTCAGAAGATCTGCCACACTCCCAGCAGCTTAATTTCTGGCCCTGTACATGTTCGAGGAAGTCACAGGTGCTGTTCAGAAGTGGCATATCTCAGTTTTGTTCAATACTTCCATGGTATTATATGCTGGGGAAGGGGCTGCACTAATACACAGAAACTGCCAAGTATCACATTTTCCCCCTGATCTCTGGCATTCTCCATCCTCCCCAGTAATTTGCACTTTCTTCTCTTTCAAAGACTCCCATAAAAGCCATTTACAGTCAATAGAGTCTTATTAGCACCTGGTGTATGTTCTCTTCTCAAAGTATGTGTTTACTTTGACTTCCCCCTCACAGAAACAACAGGCGAGCATTGCCATTTTACATCACGGACTCTCAGAGTCCAGGGCCTTTCCGAACACAGGTTAATAAAACAAAAATGAAATTTAAATAAATCAGAAAAATAAAAAAAAAAAATCAGCTGAGAAAAACTTGCACTGCAGTTGCTCTGACTAAAGAGAACAGCGAAAGCCAAAAGGAAAGAGTTAACCTTTGTGGGAACAGCATCAAACAGTCGCTGCTGCTTCAGTTATCGCTGCACCGGGGCTTGCTGCAGCAAACTGCATCCCTTGGCAAAGCAAGAGCATCACCTACACACTCACAATTCTCCAAGGGTCACAGCTAAAGCACTGCCCTGCCAGTGTAGGGAACAACCAACATCAGGTACACGAGAAAATCTGGTGGATTGAGCAGGAAACTACCGAGAACTATTTCTGAAATGTAAATGAGACTCTGCTACTTTCATTTCTTTCTTGCCGTAGCACTGTGCTGAGATGAAGTTTCCATCTGTGATTTTCAGGACAGGATATCAGCCATTTCAGATGGCATCCATCGGAAGCCAGAGAGACACATTACTCACAATTTTTTGTTTTATAAAAATATTTAAACTCAATTTGGTCTTTGCCCGGACCGCGCTTGTGAGGGAATAATTCAGTGCTTTGGGCAACAACTTTGCAGTGAATACGCAGCTTTACCCCCACCATCCCCTTTTTTAAATTACTATTTTTCAAGAACAACTACATAAAGTTAAAATTTGAAATGGACTTATATTTCAAAAGAATGTTTTGATAAGGCCATGTTAAATACTGATTTTTTCATTCCTACTTTGACTTCAACAAGTTAAACAGTTTGTGTTATCCAACCTTAAGGTTTTGAACACAAGAAAATGTTTTCCCATCTCCCACTGAAATTCAAGGACTCTTGGACTACCTGTGAAATTTAGTGTCCATATGCAAGAGACAGCACATCCAGCAAAATTATTTCAAACACTTGTTGTTTCTCTTTTCACAACATTTTCACCATCAGTCGCACAAATTTATCAGCAAAAAATGCTGAAGTCAATGATGATGCAATTAAGGCTTTGATTACACGATGACAGCAAATCGATTTTAAAGCAGATTATATCAACAGTTGGGCAAAAGGAGAGGCAGACATTATGGAAATCAGACCTTTTAATATCTTTAAGATTCCATAACCCCAGAGAGCATCTTTAATTCACCCTCTTTTATTCCAGATGGTCTCATAAAAAAACCCCTAAGTTATCACATTCTGGTAGCCCATGCTAACATGCTTCCCCATGACATGATGCTAATACGTGTTAAAAACCAACATTAAAAAAAAAAAAAAAAAAAAATTCCAAATTGCAACTATTTCCCCACGAAGGTGACATTTGCAACCACGTACATTTTTTTAAAGACCCCCAGGATACAACACATCACTTACTTCCAGCGGGCAGGCATGGCAGTGCCTGGTGAAGGCACGCTGAGTTACACATAAGTATTTAAGAGCAGGATTTGGCTTCAGGCTCCGCATGAAGGCAGGAATAGGGAACTATTGTGCTGCCTGTTTTCTCACAGCAGATCCCAACTAGCTTTGGCTATGGATCCAGCACCGCCAGCCAATTTCAAGGATAAAAAAAAAAAGAGCCTCCGACCCTTTCCTTTCTCTCCCTTTTTGTAATCTCTTGCAGGCACAGCGGCTCCAGCAAGCAGCTCCCCTACCAGCCCAATATTTACACTAAACCACTAAAGGACTTTCTATTATAATGCTATCTCATTGATACAAGATTACTCCTGAACCACATCAAACCCCGTAACACCGTGAAAAGGCACAAACGCCGTCTCAAGAAAAAGGCGCAGAGTGGATTATTTTAGTCTCGTTATTTCAACGGCACTTTTTAGATTTATGTAAAAAGTAATGCAATGCTACAGTAAGTGTTTCTCCCCTGGGGGCAACTGAGTGTCTATATGGATTAAATGTACACGCGTAAACACTTGTGATAGCTAATTATATTCCTGAAAGTACCCGATTCTTCCCATCTCTTAATCCTACAAAATAAAAACACTTCAAAAAAATTTTTTTTTCAGATAATCATCAATTTTATCTACTGTCTTTGAAACTCTACAGAGATTTTTCACCTGAGAATCAAAAAGTGTTAAAACTCCTGGCTCTTTTAACTCTCTTTTACAAAAGCTGCATGGATTTAAAAACCCCAACAGAACACAGCACTTGCCATCTCCTCTGGTTGCACAGAACATGAAAGAGTAACCAGACATTTTTATTTAAATGAAATTATACAATTTTTTGTATCCTTTTTTTTTTCCTTCAACATGCAAAAAAACCCCACCCTATAGTGAACACAAGCTTAAAGCAATCTTTTCCAATGGACCATTTTACTTATTCTACAATTTCTTACCCAAATTACACAGGTATAATTATTTTGACACTGTAATGAAAAGAAAATGGGATTTGGGCACTGTGGGTTTATCTAATAACACTATTTCTTGCCAGACTTCACAGCACTGACAATCACAAAGAGCCCTGTCCATTCCAATAGGAAATATTTGATTTTACTGTAGGAACATTATTTATTTTCACCAAGTTGCTATTATCAGAAAGGATATGATAGCTGAATAATAAAAATGAAATCAAGAAATTCTGGTGTTTCAAGGCTTTATTTTTTTCTGCTCTCACTTTTGACATTTTCTTCCCCTGGAGAGACAAGATAAAGTGCTGTCATAAATGGGTGACTTTTCTTGTCAAATGACAGATTTGATTCTCCATGGCAACCACAAATCAAGGTGCTAGTCTGAATTAAAGCTTCTCTTAAAAGGCGTCTTTATGTTTATAAAATGAATTTAAATTAAATGGGTATTAGGTACAGTTTTTTACCTCCATTTATTTATTGACTAAGGAGCTCTGTGCTGCGTGGAGCATATTTGCATTTTAAGGAAAGACAACATATTGTACTGGCAGATGCACAAACAAAGCAAGTTACAAGGTCATGCTACATATACTAGTTTACAGTACTATGAATGGTATACAGATGGACAGCAAGCAGTTAAGAGGTACTTAAATACTGGAAAAAGCACAAAAATTACCTAGAGAGTAACAGATGAAGGAAATCTCTCCTCATTTCATAACACTGCTTTCTTCCACACACAGTTAATAGAGAGTCATGTAATTGTCACAAACAGAATGCCAAAAGGGAAAAAAAAAAGTAAAAAATCAGATGCTTCCTCCTGTGCCCTTATGCAATCTTACTATAGAGCATGATATGCTCTTACAAATGGTTGTTACCATGACTTTCAAATACCCGAATTTATCCCAGATTTCTAACTTCAACTGCTCTAAAAATTCACTTTCTTGAGGTCACAACACATCTGAATTTCTTTATTCAGAAGATGAGTCAGTGGAGCCTCCTAGTTCCACAATTAACCTCCCTTATTACCTCTTTTTTTTATAAAAAACCCTGAAACCCAGGGAACCTAAATTGCACTGTAATACTCTCCTCATTCCATTTCCCCAAAGAAATGGGAAAAATCTTTGTGCAGACATTAGATTTAAATTTCAACATATAGGTAAAGTCAAATATGTATTTTTACACACAAGTAAATACTTTCAAAAATGCAGAGAGCATTATTAAAAAAACAAAAATCAAAATACTGCAGGTCTGTCAGCCAATTCTCTCCGTCACTGTAGTCAAGTGGCTCCATATTCACTGCCCTTGTAAGCTCTGCCAAATTTGATTTTAAGCTTCCTGAAGTTAAAGAAGGTTTATACAGTATTAACACGAGATCTTCTCACACATTTCCCAAGTTATTACACAGCCTTTTATCCAAAATCACAATTTTAAGCAGCGCAGGAAGGCTTCAGTTCAGCTTCTCAGGCAGAGATGGACAGAGGATGTCTTCATCTCGCCGCCAGGCTTTCTGCTCCACTTCACCGCTGATTCTCCAGGAGAAGGTGTAATAAAAGGGACCCAGAAACTTAGAAAATCTCTTTACACCCCAGGTCTGTGCAGGATTTGGCCCCTGCTCCCAGCAGCTTGGGGACAGCCCCCACCTTGCTGCTGTGGAGCAGCTCAGATGCAGCTTTTCAGGTGCTGAGCCTGGACCCATTCCCCAAATTATTGGCACCTGTGTGTAACCCAGAAACATCCCAAACTCGTATTGCCAGCTTTTCAACCCAAATATCCCATCTTAGGAATTAGGGGGGAATAGCACTCAGGCCTCTCTGAACCAGTGCGTAAACACTGGCTACATAAAAATCAAAGGACACTTTGCTAATGTACTACTGTATAAGTAACAGCCTCATTAAAATATGACTAATCTGCAGCAGAAATGTGCATTTTATGGGGTAAGCAATTGAATTTCTTACGTTTTTATAGTGAGAAAAGAAAAAGAAAACGAGTCTACCTATTTGACTCATACTGTAACCTGATCACAATGTTTATACATGCCCATCACAGCGCTATATAAATTACGTCCCAAGAAAGGGTTTGAGAAAATAAAATATGGTTAACTTCAAACAACACCTCCAGCTCAACTCCTGAAAATCCTTGGCACTTCTTGCTACGCACTTCTGGACATTCTTGAGGTTAAGAGCCCGTCTCTTCAAGATCTAAATACTGAACTTTTAGGGAAAATCCCCCAAATTACCACCATACACAGTGATAACTGCACATGGAACATGTTCTCCAGGCTGTTACACAGCTGGATGCTGTGTGGTAGGTACTGGGGTATTGTCTGCTAATTAAGGGGATGGAGAGCGATGTACACACCTCGTGCTCAGGTCTTGTCTCCATCAGCAGCATTAAGGTGAAGCAAGCCTGGTTAAGGTTCTGCTGTGTCTCTGCAGAAAACTGGGGGGTTTTCTGGGCCCTTAGAGCTAGCTGAGAGCGTGGGTTTGCTGAATGAGCTCTGAGTCCTGCAGCTGCTAAAATTGTTGTTCAAATTTTATTTCAGAAACGGGCAGACATAGAACCTTATGCCACAGTGGTGTTTGGGACATGCCGCAGCAAACCCAGCAGCAGTTCTCCACTTCAGCTTTGAAAGTAAATATGGCACAGGCAGAAAAACCCTGGAAGTGCACAAATCTGGAGTTCTTAACCTTTTCTGGGGGTTGTGGCAGTGCTGGGGCTGCACCAAACCACTCAAAAATGGTGATTTTTCCAGTGTGGATTAACTCCAGATACAAACATGGATTTGTTACAGCAGTGATACAAAAGAAAAAGAAGGCAACTTGGCTTAAGTGCAGTAGATATTTTTTCTTCTTTCTCTTCAAGGTCTCAGCCACTTGGTTAGTGGAAGTACAGGGCTTTGATTAGCCAACGCCTAAAATTTAAAATGGGGTGAGCTGCTGATGTTAAGCCTTCTTTGTGCACTGCATGAGCATTTCTGAGGTGGCTTTTGGCAATTACATGAAATCCTCTCCTTAATTGTTGTGAAGCAGCACAGCTCACCTTTTGTATTATTTCTAATACATGGCATTTCATTTTATTGAGCATGAGCTCAGAGCTGGCGAGAGTCATAAATTTTACTACTTTAATAGTATATGTTATCTGACATTTCCTAACACTGAGCTTCGGGGCTTGAGACTGACCAGTCTTGACAGAGATGGATACTTAGCATAAGAGTTATAAAGGGAACAGCAGAGGCTTCAGTGATATTTTAAGCAGGGAAACTATGCAACATACTTTAAAAAGTGAAAAGACAACCAGGAAAATCTTTGGTTGGTAATCATAGTCAGGAAATGCCAGCAAATGTTTTGAGATGCAAGCTGAAAATGGGAAAGATGTTTAAAGCCAGCTTTGCTACCTTTAGCAGTGAACTATAAAGCTAATCACATATATTTTTGGGGTCCTTAACGTGGACCAGATGGAACTACACTGCACATAAATAAAAAACATTCTCTGGCTTGTGGGCTGGTTTGAATTTTATTTCATGGGATAAATGTGGAAGACAAAGTCACCAAGTAGGTTTTAGTCTGAGTAAACCGTGAAGCAATTAACAGAGTTCCAAAATGCATTTTCATCCATCAGAATCCCTACTGCCTTCTAGTTTTCACATTGAAGTTATTTCAAATCAACTTGAGACCTCACCACATCCACATCAACTAGGTTAGAGCAAGTTCAGGTGCAGCACCTGGGTCCATCTTGGGGGACTCCACCTACATCCTACTGAATCCTTAAAAAAAAAAAAAAAAAGGCATTCTTCTCATCAGTTACTTTGTTAGAAATAGTACTAATTAATTTGGGGAAATTTGATAACAAGCTATGGAAATACTTGATGCAAACCTGCAAGGTAAATAAACCGAGGAGAATAATCTCGAATCTCTTTCTAAGTTATAAAATTATTTACTTGTTCTGATCTGAGCAAACATAAAAGAATACCTCTCCCAGGCTCCAGGCATTGTTACCATTAATTAAGTAACAATTCCATAAACAATAAAAGTATTACAAAAACAGCAGCACATCCACACCTACACATTAGCACCAGTCAGCAAAAACCCCAACAAAAAACTACAAACAACACTTCCTACTCCTTAATTCCCAAAGGAAACTCCACCCCAGCTGCTGCAATCAAAAATACAGACTTAACAAAGTGCCTGCAAGGTTAAGTGGCAATTTTAGGTGTTACTTGGAACAGAAGTAAAACAATTTCAGACACAAGGGTGAGTGTAAGCTGAGAACTCCTCCAATACAGACTTCTCCATAAATGACAATTTCTTGCAGAGAATGTGTTCTCAGCTTCAGGATGCTGAAAGGTGAATGGGTCTAGATAAAAAAAAGAAAAAAATCCAGCTAGACCATGCATCACCGACTGACCCCAGAAGCAGCACAGCTTCCTTGCAGCAGCACAGATGTTTTTGGGAGAGGGCTGTAGGACCACTGCTCCATCACACGTTGGAAATGGAGAGACAGCAGGAAAAAGTGATTCCAGCCTGTTTCCTCCCTGCCTCTTCTCCCTTCTGCAAGTCCACACTTGCCTCTTCCCACTGGTTTCTCAACTGTTCTCAGATTTCTGTGGGTCAACACGGCACTGCCTTGGCACTCACACAACGCCTGTGAAATCCAGGGAGTCATGCAAACGCACCTGAATATGCAACATCTTCTTCTCTGATTCATTAGGAATAGGTTGGAGCCATTTTAACCAGGATGGTGAACATTTCCATTCCACACTTTGGAAAGCATTCTGTTAAAAAAAATCATCCTGGCTTCTTGATGCTCCTCAGCTCTCCCACTGATGGTCCAAAGATCCCTAAGCACACGCAGACCATCACTGCAGGCAGCCACTGCTCCTGCCCTGAAGTCAGGCAGGCACTGAAAGGGGACAGTGCCAGCAACCTGCAGAAATGCAGGCTGAGATAATTATGCAAATATACCATGCATCTGGAAAATGGTGTTTTAAAGTACAGCTTTACTGTTCAGCTGACAGCAACCAGGCCCCTACCTGGTAGTTCTCCTCCTGAGTATCTTTCCTCTGTCAAGTTAATACTCTTTGCCCCCAAACAACATTATGGAAAAATTCAACTGTCCCCTGGGAATTACTGTACACTGTTACAATAAGAGAACCAACTCAGTCTTTAAAACTGTGAAATACAAAGATTTTCATCCTGTTTTAAGTCCAAGTTTCAATGCAAACTGAGCTTTGAACCCTCCAAGATTTCTTTCCAAGAGCAAGTGATCCAGGGGAGGATCTCCTTCAACATATATGCAATTACAAAGTAAAAAGTACTGACTGTGACAGAGGAGGGAGATTTATGAAACACAAATGTGGGGAAATAATTATTTACCTTCACAACAAGCAGTTTCTTCTTGGGTTTTTCACCATAAATGTAACTTTCTCCCAACAGCAACTTCTTAAAAGATGTTTGTCAACTTCTGTCATTCATAGATACACAACAAAGATAAATGTATCTCTCTCTAATGAGATGCACAGCCAAGGACGGTTGTCAGCATCATAGCACCGCTGTTGTGACATGTATTTCATTTTATTCAATACATAACGGGGAAGCTGCTAAACCCAGCAGTCCAAGCAACGTCCAAATAAGCATTAATAATGCGGTGAATAACTGATCATCACTAGATGGTTTTCAGCAAGATAAAGGGTTTTCCCTCCCCCTTTCAAAAATATCCTGGGAGTTGGAAAACAAAGAGGCAGAAGTTAAGACTGCTGCCTGCTACCTCCCACGATGGGCACACATTTTCAAGTGCCAACTTGCTGGTGGCTGAGCCTGTCCTGGTGCACCACGGATTTCAGCACTGCTCCAGGAGATTGCAGCAGCACAGCAGGTGGAGTGGGGGGCTCAGGGAGGAGCAATTAACGTGGACTGTGGTTCCCACTTTTCAAGGTAGATGGCAAATTCTGTTTCACAGACATGTACAAATCCATGTACAAAACCTGCTGCATAATACAAGGACATCTGTGTTTACCAAAGTCATCATTATTGTTTAATGTGTATTTTTTAGGCCATTTAACAAATAACTTTAGCTCTGATGAACATGGTGATTTTCATGATAGACTTAAAAGGGAAAAAAAAAAAAGTTCACAAGAAATGTGGAGCTGCTAACATGTGCTAAGTATTAGGACAAGAACCACAGATTAAGGGCACTGCTTTGACCTCACGTATTCTCACCCCCTACACGCTCAGCCAGCATGGTCCAACAGGGAATTGTGGTTTGCTGCCTTGCATCAGAACCTGAAGTCATCCTTGTGCTGCCTCCTGCTCCAAAGTTTGTGGACACACATAGGCAGGGAGGGAATTGGATCAAACACTAGGAGCAATGAGAGGACTAAAACTCCATTGTCCTGGGACCAACCCCACAGCCAGGGTTGCACTCACCCACAGCCCCCCAGAGCTCAGTGCAGTGCACAGACAGATCTTAAACCAACCCCAGCACCCACAGAGCCATGAGGAGATTCCCATCCCTATCCCTGCTTTACAACTGAACACCATCACCCCTGCCCCACCGCAACGGGGTCGAGCCCAGAGGGAACAACATTCCCGACCCTCTGGGGCTCCAAGGGGAGCTGGAGGCAGGCAGGGCTGGCAGGCAGGGCTGGGGGAGCTCAGGGGAGGAGTGAGCCCAGCTGAGACCCCGCTACATGTTCAGTGATTATAAGATTAGTGTGTTTTCATTTAAAGTATTATCCGTTAACATCCCGTATTACAAAAGTAGCACAACAGTATCGACAGACTGTCAATATTAATAGGAGTGTCTAATGTTTTATCAATACTAATTTAATTTCTGTTATCTGCAGGCTGCAGGGCCTTTCTGAAGAAACAGAGGAACAGAGAAAGAGAAAGCCAAAGCAGTGACATAACAGGAAAACGAGCCATTCCTTCAGCTTCTCGATCATTCAGTGGCACCCTGCTGTTAACACAGTTATCCTTGCTGCTTCTCTTGAGTAAAAACACCAAGAGCAAAACCCACTGAGGTGTTTTTCTTCCAATATCACCAGAACCTCCACAACTCTCTTCTTCTTTTTGGCCAGAAACCATCTTTGCAGAACAGTATTTTTCCTAACTACGTACACCCAAAACCTGTAAAATAAATGTGTCAGACAACGGCAATTACAGGTTGGATGAACAACTCATCCTTACAACACAGAGTTGATTCACAAAGGAGAATTTCTAGACCAGTGAATGACCCAGTCTCGTGCAGATTTTAAAGGGCCACATGGAAGATGCATCTTTTTCATTTTACAGGCAAAATATGTATTTTTAGGATAAAACTTCTCAAACACTTGCATTTTTATGAGGTTCAGATAAGTGTCCCTAACAGTCCAAGACAAGGAGATGTGTTGGCAAGTCTTCCTGAGGTGGTAGGTCCTGAAAGGGGTAAGAATCCCTGTTCCTTCCAGGGAGATGCTCAGCAAGACCCAGATCACAGCCCCACCCCTGCACTTCCCATCACTATTAACACACTTTACAAGAGAGAGGAAGACAGGTCCACAATGACAAAATGTCAAACTGAACAAAGTAATTGAGTTAATCATGTAAACATTCATTATTACTAATATTAAAATATCCTGTTTTGCATTTTCTTTTTGTGACAGAATGAGCAGCATCTAAGGACTCAGAATTATCATCTAAGAGCTGAGTAAAAGAGGAAACTGTCTACAATAAAGACATAGTATCAAAGAAGAATTTTTCTCTTGCTTTAGCACATGAATGATCCCAACTGTACTTGCTACAAAGCATTAAGTGGGAATGCAGGGGAAAATATTCTTCTCCTGAAATTTATTTCAAATAAGTGATTTATGGTTTTCAAACTGTGAAGGAGAGAAGTGGAAAAGAAGGTATTGGGGTAGGAAATTGGCTTACCTCGTGATACTCCACGATGTGTGACCAGTTCCCACAAATGGGTGAATCCTCCTTCCCTTATTAATGAGGATGAAGATTTCCTGGTCCCCCCTGACCACCTGGAGCTCCCCCACACCACCACCAGCCAATACCCTGAAGATTTTAGATCACTGTGACAAATTTCAAAAAGAGTAATGATACCCAAAACTCCCCTGAGAATATATCCAGAGTGTGCTGAACATGGGACAGTTATTCCAAGATGCCAGAGATGGGCTGGGTGGGTGATAGACCTCCCCACCATGGTCCATGATGCTGGGCCACAACACCATAGATGGTGGCACAATCCAAATCCCACATCAGAATAAGATGAAGCAATGTTTAAAATGGAAATGGGGGAAAAAAGATCAATTTCTGTTGCAATTAAAATGCTCACTTCTCCCCCCCTAGACTGTCTGTGCCCTCCCTAAAAGTTCTTTTTGACAGATTTACTGAAATTTCCACACAAAATTCTGCCTTCAAACGGATCTTTGCTGCTATCCACATCCCCTGCAGTCCCATGGATTAACATCAGCCAGTGGTTGTGAGGAAGCCGTGTCTGCCACTGCTTTCCAGAACCACAGAAAAAAAAGGAGGAAGGCAGAAAACAAGAGAAAACAGCCTCTGAAAACCAGAAGACTGAGCTGCTCAACAAATCACTTCCAGGCAGTTGGGAACAGAGTCAGAAAAGTTATCATTGAAAGAAAAAAGAACCAGTGAGGAAGGAACAAGTGCCATAGGGAAACTAATCCAAGAGGAGTTCCCTAAGTTGGAAAAGGGTAAGAGTCAAAATTAGGAGTTATTGGACAAGGATTAGTGTAAGACAGGTAGTTTCCTACTAGGAAATGGGATTTGAGCACCTCATGCACAGCCCAGCCAAGGACTTCTGAGGAGGCAGGAAAAAATTACAAGGCACAGAGATGTAAATTAGCCTGAGACTAAGAAAGCAAATTGAAGATGAGTTTCCAGGTCTAAGCCCCCACCAAGGCAGCTTGAGGAATCTGCAGAAGAGAACAAACCTCTCCAGCCTGCCCTTGGAGGTTTGCCTTTGTGTTCTAAGTCTCCAAACCTGGCTGTTTTGCAGTTACACACACAGCAGCAAAAACAGCAGTGGAGCCATTGGTTCCCATCTCCAGCTCAAGAAAGGGATCTGCCATACAGGAATCCTCCTTGCCAGCTCCATCTCTTACCTCACTCAGCTCTGTCTGCTCACTGCCTGCCTTGTCTACAACCACCATTTCTGCAGCATTTCTCCCTCCTCCACCTCTCCCCAAACCTCCCACCCCCTCCTCTCCCTGCACAGGAGGCAGCTCCGAAGGGAGCAGCAGCAGCCACAGCTCATAACTCGCCTAACGAGTGCCAGCCAGAAGTGATTTGTAGGCATCAAGTAGATTATTGTTTTTTGAGAGGGTGGAAAAGAAAAAGAGGGGCACAAGCTTAAGGTGTTGTTGATGAATGAAGATGAAAAGAAGGTTTTAGGGTGAGAAGTGTTTGTCTAGCGTGACCTAAACCGTTCAAACCTCATTTGATAGATGATGGACATTTATTCCCTGCTATGTGTCACTTCAAAGTCTGAGGTTTATATTAAACAAGAAGTCTTCTCCTCCTAAGTTGTTCGTCAGTTTTTCCCCGGAGTTTATCACACAGCACAATTCTTGGAAACATAATCACATTTAGTTTTTTAATAAAGTCATCTGGTCACTAGTAGTACATATTAGAAAAAGCATTTTATTGTTTTTCATTATGTAATTGTGTGCTTCATTGCTTTTCATCTGTTTTCCCTTGCTGTGGGAGGAGGCATGGCCCAGGAACACCATTTTTCTGGGGATGATGTTCCACGGGCAGAATGAAACCAACTCACCCAGTGCCACTGCCCTTCCCTCCTCTCCACTCCCCACAGGCAACAACCAGGTTCCCAACAAAGCTGAGGTATTTTCTGCTCTGAAGTAAGGAAAATCCAGCTTTTCCACCCCACAGGGTCCTACCTGGAGAAGCCATCATCAGCAAATACTTAGAAGTAAGCAAGGACATGAGGCCCAGCCGCAGCTTTAATCACAGAGAAGAGATTTTCGAAGTCTTGCATTCAAGTCACCCATGATACTTTGTCCCAGGCCCAGGCAAGGATGTCTTTTCTCTGGATTTGGGTTTGCAACCTTATGAGAGTTGATGTTTGGAAAGAAATCATCTGTATCATGAAATAACTCTTCCCCAGACAGCTAATGGTACTAATAATTTCAAACAGGGGTTGCCCCGGCTAAAAGACATTATCATTCCATTATAAATGTTTACATTCCTATCCATTAAAAACAAACATATTATGCTAATAAATTATGGGAAAACTGTATTTGATGGGGTATGTTCTTGTTTAGTATTCATACAAAGCACTGCAGCATTAAACCACTGGGTAAATTTACTCATTTACTACATCTGTTCCTTTAAATGTGCCCCAAAAGCTGTATTCTCAGCACTTGCTCACTAAGATTGCTTTCAATATCGGTTTTTGAGGAGTTCATTTTACTTAGATGCTCTATTAAGAAGAAAACACCATGGAGTTACTGAAGCCATATTTCTCCGCCAGAGCGTTGATTCACACAGGAGCAAAAAGCATTTCATGCTAGTCCTGGCCCCAAGCAAGGCATCACCTCTTCTCCTTGTCCTACCCAGGAAAGAAAAGGCCACTGCCTTTCATTTGAGATGCTCTGGTCTACCACATCCCAAACACACCGACCTTGCATTGGTGCCCTTCCTCTCCCCATCAGCAGCAAATTTCCACTGCAGCCCTGCAAAGCCCTTCAAGACCCCGCAATTTGTGCACCCAAGCTCAAAGTCAGAAGTTTGAATTATGCTCCATCAAGTTGCTCCATCTCACTACACTTTTAGAGCTTAAAAAAATTACCAGATTCTATTGAATTTCTCTCTACACAGCTGCATCTCTAATGAACCCCCATAAAAGTTAAAACTTAGATTCGGTAATCATATGCAATTGAAACATCACAAAATGAGAAGTCAAGGAACTGTATGTGGGCTGCAATGACTTGTCTTATTGTATTCATTCCCTTAATAAATATATCTTAAAAATAACCTCACAGTCACACAATTGCAATATAATATAAAAATAACACTGGATTCAAATTATTAAACAGGTAATTTAATAGAACAAGAATTGAAATGTAGGACAGTGTGCAACTTTATGCTATAGGAATAAGATGATTTTAGCCAACACAACTATTTTTCTTTTTTGCATTATTCCTGCATTTATAATACTACAACATCCTTATAACCTTGACACTGTAGTCACCTTAGTAACAAACAAGTGTAACATTCACTTATAATTGAAATCCCAATAGGGTGTTTGATTCAAGTAAAACAAAAATCTGAGGCCCCTACTCTGCTGCTTTTTTCTTAGTCACACAGACATGGGCTAAAAGGGTTTAAAAATAGATATATTTGTACACTATTACATCTACAAAGTGGAACCATTTAATTTTAATTTAACGCTAAATGGAAACAAATATAACACCTTTAAAAGACACGATGCTAAAAAGAGAAGCAAATTATTTAAGTTCTGGACCAGCACAGCTTGGAGAATTCACACCAAGTAAAGGCCAGATTTAAACCAGACTTATAGCCAAGAGAAGGAGCTGCTCTGGGGACATGGGACCAGCAGAACTGGGCGTGTAGAGGACACCCTTCACTGTGCCACCACAGCCCAGAACTGATGGGGATGAGTATCCCCACCATGTCGAGCTTCTGCTTTGCATAGCTGGTTTCATTTAAATTGGGCTGTTTTTCATGAAAGAAAAAGTGCAAAGGTTCCAGCAGTGCTCAGAAAGGCACACTGATGTGCTTATCATTGCTTAGCAATGGCCAAGACCAGACACTTCAGAGAAAGGTACAAGAAACATCTGAAGTGAGAGTTTTCACCTCTGGCAACAGGACTTTCCGCCTAATCCTTTGTTAGCTTTGTCCTAAAACAAGAGAATTTAAACTCTTCCTAACTTGCAAGATTAAATAAAACTGCTCCTACTCAAATTCCCTGCATATTTTTCCAATTACCTATACTCTTAAATTTTATTACTGTTTCATACCTAGTCCTTCATAGCCAGGATGTACAGTTTTAGTCAATGATTATCTGATTCTGCTTGAGGGGAAGAAACCCAGCCTCAACCATCTGAAGCCATCCATCCCTTTGCTCGTGTCAGCCTGCTCTTTTCACAGCTCCAAAGGCAGGAACTTTGTGCTCCTGTAGAAGCTGCAGCCCATCACCTCTAGAGCCTCTGCCCAGCCACACATTCCTCTTGTCAAGGGCTGCTGCCATCTGCCAGGGCTCCGTCCCGCCCATCGCACTTTTATGAAGTCCCTGATGAGCATGATTCAATTAAGGTCACCTGAAGAGCCACTCCACGGCAAATGAGAGGTGACAGGGAGCTGGGAGAGGAGCAGGGGGACATGGCAGGACTGCTACTGCACATGGCAAAGGCAGCTTGAGCTGCCTGTGTCCAAGGGGTACAGGGAAGAGAGACAGAATCTGGAGAAGCGACACTCTTAGAAAGCTCTTCCCACCCTGCCGCTGGAATGGCAAACTGAAGGCAAAACCATGAGTTTTACTGGGTTCTTCCATCATGAAGTGCTTTGTCTACAGATCACCCAGAGTATACCTGGCAGAGAATCACCTTGCTGGGAGCTGGGGGATGCCCACGGGCCCCAGCAGGAGATCTGTGCCCAAAAACAGCTGCAGGAGTGGGCTCCTTCTGCCGGTGGAAACAAGGACTCGGCTAAATGCGGAGAGCTACAAGTTTCTGCAACAACATGCAAGTCTCCAACATGTGGCCCGTAACGTAGCTGTTGCCATGGTAAAAAATTCATGTTTAGTGAAAAGTGTTAAATCTTGTATCATAAGTTAAATCAGCTGCCAAGACACATTTTCACAAGTAGGGGAATTTTTGTCTTTTCAGAATGGAATGTTTTTCAGTTGACATTGATTTTTCCCTAAAATAAGTCCCCCAGAAAGGAAGCCAATCACACGTGAGGCAGTCCAAGAGCTGAATTACTCTACTCCTTCTCTGAATCATCAACAAGTGTTGTGTGCTAGTGCATGTGTGTGTACAAATGCACTGTAGCTTCATAAATTCCATCCTCTTATACAAACCTGCAGTTATACAATTTATTCAGAATATTTACCTAATGATCCCACCAGAAACACCAATATTTCATGGTTTGGGTGACGAGACTTCAACAAGTAACTTTTCTAAGCAGGAACCATCTCAAAATTTATGTTCAATTTGTCCCAGACTTTTCACAAATATAAGACTAAGCCTGACTATATACAGCTGTTTATGTAGGTCAAGGACAAAAATAGTAAGAGTACATTTATTTGTTTTCATGCTTCTTGCTCAGTATTTTAAAAGATAGTAACTGGTTTTAATACAATTTCAGAAAGAGAGCCAA
Source organism: Pycnonotus jocosus (assembly GCA_013400435.1). Lineage (NCBI taxonomy): Eukaryota > Metazoa > Chordata > Aves > Passeriformes > Pycnonotidae > Pycnonotus > Pycnonotus jocosus. The sequence continues at coordinate 53,540 of VWYP01023516.1, read as the reverse complement.
GTTAGAATTATTGCAGAATTAGCAAAAAACCCAACAACAACAACAAAAAGCCAAACAAACAAAAAAATCCCACAAAAACAGCATCCCAAAAAAACCCCAACCACAAAAAACTTGTTACTTTTATTAATTTAAAAACTATTACAAGGGAATCTGACTGTTACCAGTTTAAGACCATATGTCCTTCTTGTCCTGAACTATTCAAATTTGGCTCGTTCTAGCATCTATTGGTTAATCTTTCATATTTACAGCGAAATGCATTTCCAGTGGGAAGTTTTCCCACTGACACAGCCCCAGAACAGCTCTTGCAGAGGGGTCACTGCCCTGCTGGACAATGCAGACCTCTTGGACAACACTGGGTTTTCCTTTCTGACATTTCTCTTCAACAACCACAAGCTGGATTCCACCTTCCTTGTGTCTTCTGCTTGTGAGCACTTTGCCCAACAGATTCCTCTCTTTTTTACCTGCTTCCAAGTAGCAACAGCCAGCAGCCAGTCACATCCTTGTTTCTAAGTTAAGAAACACTTCTGATTCCTCCTCCTCTCTCTAATTATTGCTCCGCGATCGATTTGCCGTGCGCCAAACCCGCACCTTAGCTCCTCACCTCTAGTCAGTAAAACTCAAACTCTCCTCCCATCTTCTTCTCCACAAAAGACATTTTCTAGCAAGCAAGCTCCTGCTTATGCTCTCTTGCCTCCCTCTCTCTCTCCTGAAACCAGCTCTTCGGAAAGGCTGGAGCATATTTAGCCCTCCCAGCTCTCTGCCTGTCTCTTTCTTTTATTTTACATGGTTCAGTGTTCACATTCTGCTCTCATTCTGCCTTCTCTCCTTCTTTCTCTGCCCCAGTGCTACAAAAAGACATCTTCTGTGACACCTTAAAGAAAAAAGGTCCCCGAATTAACGTGACTTGCGCTGCGTGGTATTTTCAGACCGCCCGTTTGCTAATGTTGCAAACACAATTAGGAAGGCAGGGGAAGAGCTTACAGGAGCAGATGAAAGCTGCAGAGATAAAATGGAAAGCTTTTACCTGCCAAGCTCTCAGGTTAGGGTTCTAGGCTGCCCTCGGATCTAACAAAGCTATAAAAGAGCCGTATCAAGGGGATGCACAGTTGCATTGCTGTAAATATCAAGCCTGGCTTTTTCCATTCTCCTAAAGACATGGATTTTTGCTTCCACAATTTACAGGCTGGTAGCCATAGGTGGTTTAAATTCTTGGTATTAAAAAAAGCTCAGAGCATTACTGACAATTAAAAACAGCTTTTACACATGCACAGTAACGCTTCTCATGCTTTAGAAAAAATAATATGCATATCCATATTACCATCATAATAAGTGCCACAGAGTGACATGATATGATTGAGTATAATGGTTCCTTTGGAGCCATTATGGTCGATCAGTAAATAATACACTTTTGAAATTGTCTAACTACATATTTACACTTGTCAACTCTCATACACTTCAGTGGCAGAATTTAAAAGAAACACTGTAAAAAACTGTAAGAACATTAAACCACAAAAACATTATGCTGAAGTAGTATTAAGGTTTGACTTCAACCCACAAAAACATGGAAATTTCAGGTTAAGGCCAAATCTCTCAAAATGACACTGTCTTTAGCTCCCAAGCTGTGCCCAGGTGCCTGCAGCGATCCAGGAAAAGCAAAGATGAGGCAGGAAAGCAGGAGACCATGGGGTCATGGTGGTCCATGTGAGAATTGAGCCATTGTGGAGGGCTCTGGCCACCAATTTCATCAGAAATCTCATGGGTGAGAACCAGCCCGCCAGCAGCAATTCAGCTGCTCAGCAGAACAGCATTTCATGACATTTTACATAAACAAAGCCCGGGCCTTTCTCTGTTTATTCAGATGAAATTCCCAATTAAGTTGAGAAAAATTAGTCCTCATTTGTTTCAGATGAGGCCCCATTGAGACACTGGGAGTTTTCCCTAGCTGAAACACATGGAGAAAAACTTCAGGCTTCGACCCTAAAAAGGCATTGTCAAAAAAATATGTTAAACAAACATGACAGTGGATCATTAATATCCCAAAGAATCCCTCCATGTGCAGAAAAAAAAAGACTGGGAAGGAGGATGTTTTTTCAACAGTAAAATAATGGGCTTGGCGATGTCTTTTTTAATTGATAATTTTGTGCCTCTTGTTCAGCTGTAGCCACTTTTGCTCCGAGCAGTGGTGGCAGCAACGTTATTGGTTCCAGTAGAGCTCTGCTGAAAACAATAAGCATCAAGCTCCCCAGTGCCATCTGTCTTTCTGTGAGGGTCACATCCTGCTGCCCTGGAATCAAGGGGATATTGAATGCTTGGGAGATGTCAAGAGCAGCCCCAAGCCCACGGCACCTCCTCTGCAACAAAAGGACCCCAAACACTTGAGATGCTCTGCGCTGAAATCCTGAACCAGACTTTAAAAAGCAATGATGGATATTTTCCCAGAGCAAAGGTCTTCCTTTCATATATATCTGTATCTGTATCTATCTCCTTGCTCAGACTTATCTATTACCTGGCTTGTGAGAACAAAATCCATAAAGGCTTGGCAGGGCAGGCTCTTGAAGTTGTTTGAAGACACAACCACCACACCCCCGTCAAGAGGGAATTACAGCTCGGTTTTATAGTCAATTCTCCCCTGGACTGGCTGATGACAGAGCAGCCTCCCTCTACACTCAGCATCTGGGGTTTTACAGCCACTGTATATACATGGGATTTTCATGACAAACAACTCTATATTCGGTTTCCTTGTACATCCGAACGTGAGAAGGATCTCTTAAGGCTCTGCTGGGAAGAAGTTATTAATGAAGACAAAGAGCATTTCAGGCTGTTCCCCCCGGAGCATTATCATGATGACAGTATAAAGACTTTGTCCTATACAAATACTTTAAGTCCATATCCTCCTCTCCAAGCAGCAATCGAGGACCCGCCCCCCCGTGTGCCTGACCCTTGCAGCCCCCTCCTCAGCATCCCACCACCCAACCCCACCTGATGAGGACAGGATCTGCCATCAGCTCATAGAGCCTCCTCTGGTCTCTCATTTCACAAGGCCTCCCTGGAGATATTTGCTTTTGTCTAAATATTGTAAACCAGGGTAAGACGAAGACTTAATAAACCCTGTTGCCTTTTCACTTTGCGCAGCGTCTGTCTCCTCTCACCCAACCTCGCGGCTCATGCAAATGTCAGAGCCAGAACAGTTTTTACATCTCCTCGGGTCACCCCACAGTGATACCAGCAGAGGTAAACAAACTACTGAAGGCTGGGTATTTTTATTTCAGATGGCATGCAAATCAGTGGATGAAAGCTGGGAATAAACTGGCAATATGAGGGCAGCTCATTTAAGTTTCCTCCCCCAGCTCAGTGTTCCCTCAATGTAATACAGCTGACATAGCCCTACACTAAGGAAAAAAAAGGAAAAACCAAAAGAGATATAAATATTTTCTCCAAAGTCAAAGACTCTTCCTTCAAGGTGTTTGGTCAACTTTTACAGAAAGAGAGAGGCATTTCCCTACCAAAGGCAGAAATTTTCACCTGTAGGAAATTCAGATGAGACCAGACACTATCTCAAAGTGCTCAGGATGGGCACAGGGTTCATTGTGGGATACCCCAGCGAGGAGCCCAGATACCACGAGAGCTTGGGATGGGCACAAGCTCCACATGGGAGCAGCAGAACCTGGGATAGAGAAAGTGCTCCCTTCCAGCTGTACCACATACGCCTCTTCTCAAACAACAGCCAGAGCAAGAGCTTCCTCCTAGAACTCAAATCAGAAAATGACTGGTCCTGTGTAGAGCTGAAAGCCCCTGGAAAGATGGGTTTTAAGAGCAGGAGCTCCAGCTGCCACCTAATTGTCTGACCAGTGGGTGCCCCAAACCCACAAGCTCCTCACACCATTATCTCCTGGCAGAAAGATGTTATGTGCTCCCACTCTTCCCTCTCTGCCTCCTTGTTTAAAGCTTTCTGGCTGCTGGTGAGGAAATGATTCTGCCTTGCTGTAACCTCCTCTCCATCACCTTTCTGTCTGTGAGGACTGGTGAGAAAATGTTTCCACTGCTCTTACACTTCCACATCATCCATTTCTGAGGCCCTTACAGAAAAAAAAAAAAGGCTGTCTCCCATCTCCTGCTGGTGATAGTTTTATCAGATAATAGCACAAAGCAGTTATGATCCTGTAGAGCTGTTACCAATACCCAGAGGTATCTGAATTGCAGCAGTGAGACAGATCATGCCTGCTGCATTCACCCACCAATGGGCAAAGCCTGAGCAGCATCTGAGGGACCTGTCTACTGAAGAGAATATCACTACTTTAACCTGCCATGAGCAGTTGTTTGGCTTCTCCGATCTTCTGCATACGCATTGTATTTTTCTGTATTTTATTATAAGTTAAAACCTGCTGAAATTTGATAGCTCCAGACACAACAGTGCCAAGGAAAAGGAGCCTCTGGTCCCTGAGAGGGACTTCATTCCATGCTGGCTTGACACATAAAATCTGCTTCTTCAATTATGTCTTCCCTCTTACCTAGACGTGATGGTGTGAAAACATAATAAAAGCTCTCAGAAAAGAGTTAAAGGAAGCTGATAAAGTATTTTTCAAATCTCATAAATACTTTAATACCAAGATAACCACTTGCACAGCCTAGCTCTGCCCCTGTGCCACGTTGGTGACTGCAGGCACTCATGCCTTCCCAAAGCGCCTCAATCTCCAACAGCTTAAAACTGCCCTGAGCAACAAAAACAAAGCTGCTGCCACACAGAACTCCAGCTGCAAGCCCCACTTTGCTCTGTTAGCATTCTGCATCCAAAGAGGCACAGGTGCTATACAAGAGTTTGTGGTACACACACCTGCAAACTCACAACTTCACATGCCCCACAAAATCTCTGCTGTGCCACTCCTGGTTCAAAATATCCCTTCAAGCATCTCAAGTATCAACAAGGCGATTTTAATCATGCATTCACAACCTCTACTGAGCCAGAATGAAGCCTTGCAGATAAAAGCTCTGCTCAGGACTTTAGGTTTACCACCTTCCCAAAGCAAAATCTTTTTCTGTTATGTGATCTGCTGGAATAGTAGGTATTATTTGTATGATAAAACAAATTACTTGAAAAACTGTCCCAAGAAATCATTACAGACATAGAAAAGCCAGGGCTTGCTCTACTGCCACAACAAAAATGCTCTACTTGTTTCTCTAAATATAAAGCAATGAAAAATACCACAAATTTGGTCAGGATAAAATTCTGCACTAAAGCCTTCAGTTTAGGTGCAAGAAGATTTTTTTACTGCGAAGGCGTGAAATTCCCCTTCTCCTGGTGATGAGAAATTCCCCCTGATGCTCCAGCTCCTCCAGGACATAGCCAAAGTCGAAATAATTTTCAAAACTAATATGTACACTGAGTAACATGGTTAACATCATCCAATGAATTTAGATCCACCTACACGGTATAAATATATCTAGATAAACTGTCACCTTCAGCAGAATTCATTAAAATAATGTTGTATCTTCCTTGTTAAATGTAATTTTTTTAATTGAAATTTAATCTTACTGCATTATTTGGTAGATTTTTAATTGACATTTGTAGTAATTAATTGGTAAGCATTACAGCTTTGTCTGAAGAATTTAAAACTAAATTTGACATCGAGATTGGCCAGCCACTGCTGTGAGGTGCCTGCTGGGAGCATTTCATCATCCTCCCAGCCCCTCCTGCTGATCAGAGGTGGGAGATGATGGTCTCTTTCTTACAGTCATGAATTACATTACTAATGTATTCCATTACCACCACGCAAATGTCATGTTAATTCCTGATCATCATCAAGTCATACAATGGTTTCCACGCTGGCACCCAGCCAATTAGCGGTGTGGAAAAATATTCCGCCAATTATATAACTTGAATTAGGTTAAGGACTCAAGAGAAAGCAAAATAAATGCTTTGAAAATACTTCTGAGATAAAATGTAAGTTGACACTGTCTTCATGTGCTATAGCCGATGTTATACAATCTGATAGGCAGCTGCCAACATTCATAACTGTTTATTAAATCTAGCCTCTCTTTATGGTGGCAGCTAAGATCTGTATTTTTACCAATATTAGGTTCATTGTGTTATGAAAAAAGACCAAAATACTTAGGAGCATTCACACCAGCTTATAAAACTTACATTATGTACTTTATTAAATTGTTAAAATTACTTCTTCTCTCCTCCCCCTGCCACAGAGAAAGTTCCACGGACGGAAAAGTTTCAGAAAAACGAAGTCTTTCTGGAGCCACTGATGCCACAAGGAGCAAGGGAGATCCTGCAAGGACAGAAGTGACATCTCCAGGGTGCTGCCACCTCTCCCTCCAAGCAGCTCTGCCAGGGGATGCCAGGCCAGGCTCCTGGAGCTGCCCCTACCCCACTGACACACATCTGGGTTAGCACATCTGGGGGAACCCCTTCCTGGTTCCATGGACAAACCCCTCTGGCTCTTGCTCCCTGGGTGTCCCAAGAACCATCACAGGGCAAATCCAGCCCTTTTTGTAACCAGGAGCCCGAGGGGAGGACTGAGGGAGGAGAGGGGCACTGTTACAAGGAAAGGTCCCCACAAACCCGTGTAAAAGGACAGGGACACAGCAGGTCCTTGGCGCGCCGTCTGCTCGGTGTTCAGCACCGCCAGCAGCACCACCAGGCTTTTAGTACCACCCCATTATTTTGATTTGTTCCATTCTTAACTCAATTTATCCTACAAGCACGGTTATCTCCAATTTAAAAACGTACACAGCACCAGCTCCCCTCGACTTTAAAAATTTATAACGACGAGCAATTTGTTAAAACCTTTTACTGTATCTTTCTCTCTCTTATTTTCCGAGGTGCTGCAATGAGGCAATTCACTGTTCTGGCTGCTTACCCCAGATGACCTCTGCCTGCCATAAAATGGTATACAACTAAACGCTCTGCTTTAAATAAAAAACCCTTGCCTCTTCGAAAGGCCCTACGTATTCAGTCAACACAATCAGCAGAAACCACATTTGGTTACTCAATAAGCTGGAAATCTTTAAGGCAGTGAATGAATTCCTGACATCACCAGGGACACTCGAGCCGGGGAACAAGAGAGACCGCCGAGAAGTGGCTCTTGCTGCAGCCAGAGAAAGGATCACTCCTTTAAGCTGAACTCTCAAGGAAAACGAGAACAAAAACTGAATTAGCTCGACACGTACCCTCTGCAGTCAGCACATTGCTAGGCAACTTACCATCTCTTGATAGAATTATGGTGGAGGGCTGGTCGTACATCAGGGTTAAGATGAACACAAGCACCAGTTTGGGCCAACTGCTCCTTTCCAGTGGGAATGCTCAACGCTTGGTCATTTCGTGTTATTATTCTGCAATATTTCCTAAGCACCTAGAGGGTCTAATGCATTCAGAAGGTATTTTAAAGCTATTATGTGACATGAAAATTTTAAGGTAACTGGAAGTAAGTGAATTTTAGGAGGAATAGCGCGAGTCTTTTTCTTTGTTCAAGCCAGCATTTGGAGGGAGTTAACAATCCTTCTTCTCGTTGCTTTTATTTTTTAATAGTGAAGGTATCCAGAGGGCACGTTACTCAAACACTTTGTCTTTACTCCAGATGCTGGGCTGGCCACAGCTCCACACCTCCATAACTCAGCCTGGTATTTCAAGTGGATGCTTTGAAACACTTTGGTCCTTCTGTTTGCCACCCTGAGACCAGACACAAAGTGGCATTACAGGCAGAGCCACGGGGCTGTCACAGCACCCAGAGATGCCACACATCACCCATGCCAGCCTTAGAAGGGCCTTGATCTTTAACAATATCTGGATATTGAGATTCCGACCCCAGGCATTATTTACATTTACTAAAGGGGCATTAAGCAAGTGCACGGAGTGCTTTAAATCGAGGCATGTACCTTGCATATAACCCCACGTTTCCCATGCATACTTTATAGGCACAAAGAAATAATTAATTACCTAACCACCGTGATTAAAATCAATTGATTCATATGCGACAGAGCAGTGAGGAATTTTTGCATGACTGGAGAAGTCTGGAATTGGTCCCCATTTGGGGATCTCAGTCATATCAGAGAGGTTGGTAATTCAGACATGAAAGAAATGGTAAGAATCTCTCTCCTCTATGCACACTTTGAGCTGCCATATGGGTTTATTCAACTGTTTACTATACCAGTCGGTAAAAACTGAACAGCTATTATAATCTTTGCTAAATGACATGGTAATTATGCTACCTCTGGAAAAAAAAATGGAAACTTAACAAAAAAAAAAAATATCACAATTCACTGATGTATGAATTTCTCGGGTTTTATAATCTTTGAATTGAAATGCACTTTCCAACACACAAAGGGATATTAAATATATAATAGAAACCTGAATTTATTTAAAAAAACAATTTGCGCTCCCAATTCCTACACAATTTAATTATGCAGATTTCCTGGGTTTGAAAGATTTCTTACACAGACTTTCCAGTTTTGCTGCAGAATGAGATGATTCTTGTTTTCCCAAACTAAACTGCCCCTCCTCTCACCCCAGTTATTTAGAGAGGCAATCAGGAGGAGGTAGGTAAGAGGAGCAGGCATGGAAAGCTCCCCATGTCAGGTTCCTGGGAGATGGGGACAACTGGAAAAGGCACAACCATTCCTTGCATGGCACAAAAGGGACCAGGGGGCTTCTCAGGGGGGTAAGCCCACCAGGAAAGGCAACTGGCCCTTAAGAGAGGAGGGGTCTCACTCCAGCATCTTCTCCAGCTTGATCAAAGCAGGCTGTTCAAGGCTTTGTCCCCACGTCCCCCAGGCTGGGCAGCAGCACCGAGGTGAAGCTCTCCTGTGTACCAGTGACACCATTTTGTCACTGGGATGCAAGTGCAGCAAACGTTGGAGGTAATTATCTGTTGGCAATGGCTCCTTTGAGAGTCCATCATGTGACACATGATGGCAAGGAGACCTCTCCATATCCATATTTAATCACGACACGAATTGCCCACACAAGCTTGGCTTAGATCCTGTCTATCTACAAGGCTTCAGTTTTGGGCAGCAGCTTTGCCTGCATGACTGAACTCCAGTTTCACCACCAAAGACCTGAAAGTTCATAGGATTGAGGGGGATGAAGAGAAGAAAGAAAGGAAGGGAGTATTTTTTCTGTATAGGTAATATTTGATATTTCTATGTCATTATGATGAAGTTTGCTTTGGGTTCTTTAGGGGTGACTTGCTTTTAAACACAGACAATACAACCTCCCACCACCATATTAAAAAGGGGAGAAAAAAATGAGGGAAATGTAATTTGTAAGAAAGAATAAGTGAGAGTTATTGCAAACTCAGGCTTGACAACTCACCAGTTTTACTTGCAGGCATCACACATATCCATTCATGACTCAGGGCAAATACAGGAAAGGATTGGAACCCTTCTCATGGCAAATGTGTCTGGAAGCTGGAGTCACTCAGAAAAAATGTTCTCAGGAGACTGAAAGACAAAAACATGTTTTAAAATTTCACTCAGTTAGAATCATATCAAAGCCTATCATTTTCCTTTGAAAGTAAAAGGTGGTTATAAATGCTGGAGCTGGGAGGAGCATTACAGAAGCATTTCTATGTATCAAACTATCACACAGCAGATTCTATTTGGCTTTAAATAAAAGCAAAACTTACAATATTAAGAAAGGTTTTTACAGACAAATGCTTATTTTACATTTGCAACGTGCTCCTCCGACAGGAGAGCTTATGTTCCCTCTAAATACCAAAATGTGTCACCATCCAAATCCACATTCTGCCTGAAAACACTGTACTGAGCACAAAATCCAGATACTTTAACCTACTTTGCATTATCAAAATATAACACTCCCTGAATTTCTGAACTATTTACTCTCTGTCTTCACTCACTGCATCCTGATAAAACCTTAATAAAATGTACAATCTCTTGTTAGCATTAATCTTTCCTCTGAGATAAGGAAAAAACATATAAAACCTATTTGATGTTCAGGGTGGAAAGGCAAAATTCGCAAACATCAGTTAAGAAATACCAATTAGTATGTTTTTTTCCCCAGCTATTAGTAACACAGATTGAGCTTAAGCTTAGCTCAGAGGAAGCTACTCCCTGTACAAATGAAACATCCATTTTACTAATAAGGGTATTTTAAAATAAGATGTGTAACATCTTCACTAATAAAGTATCTGCACTGAGTAACAACTCATACTCAGAAATACAAGCAGAGGTGTTCCCAGGGCTGTTCTGCATCACACCTATGAAACCACATGGGATTTAAACAGAAGCTCTGGTGCCTGCCCAAACTGGGGAAGGGCACACTCTGCCCTAATGGATGCACCAGCACCTGGGAGAGCCTCTGCTCCCAGGACCTCTGCACAACAGGGACCCGCAGCACAAACCCCAGGGGACAAAACAAACTTTGCAATGCAGAAAAACATCTTGGGAAACTCAAAAGAAGAAAAAGTGTGAAAGCAAAAATCACCTGTAGTGCTGCTTCTGAGCCCTTCACTCCTCAATCCTCACCCTCAACAGCATCCCCAAGGCAGTGGCTGTTCCCAGCCTTCCCACATCCACCAGCACTCTGACAGGGCTGAGTACTGCCAAACCCAAATTAATTTCATGGAATTAATTATTTTGGCAGTCCACTGCAGCCTTCCTGAGGAACATCTGGAAGCTTCTGTCTCAGCAACAACTGCATGAAATTTTGTAAGACAAAATCCAGGTACTTCTCTGGCCCTGGGGCTTTCTCCCATTCTTTGCTGAATGTGCAATGGCTCAAAGATCACAAGGGTTCAGAAATCTAAATATAGGGATTATGTGACCCTATTACAAAACTGTGCTACACAATAAAAATAGATCCAAAAGGGGGTTTTAAACAGCATTTATGCTAAAAATTACTTTTTTCTCAGAGACTCTGAAATACCTGCAAACCAAAAGTGACCTGCATCTTGCATTGGTTGTATTTTATTCATAACAGGCAGAGCACTTGAGAGAAGCAATGGAGCAGTGTCAGAGCTTTATTGCTCTGCTTGATGACAGATATGCAGATGGGTTTGTAGCTGAGCAGAAAGCTGCATCCACATATATTGGGACAAGATTTCTCCAGCTGACCTGCTGCACCACAGTATTCAACTAATCTTTATCCATACATCTGTAGGGCAGGAAAGTATCATTAGCCCTCTTTAGAAGATGAAGAATTGAGGCTCATTTTAGCTATTGCTTGCTCAAAAAAGTTAATGTTCAAGACTTCTGAAACAAAATTATTGTCTAAATAATATATCTGGTCTGCAGAAGATGAGGGCTACAGTGTACAGAAGCATTGTCCTCACCTGCAGATCACTCCTCACATCCTTCCTCAGCATAAGGAATAACTTGGCACCATTGTGCCAACAAGCAGATTTGGAAGCTGAGAGAGCTCCTACCCAGGGAGGAGGCAAAGACATTTCATCCAGCTTGGCCTGAACTCTGACAGTTCACCTGGAAAAACGGATGCTTCTTACGCCATCAAAAACTGACCTCACTCCACAAAACATCTCCTCAGCCAGGTTTCCCAAGGGAACAAAGCCTACATGATCACCATGTACCTTCTGCACCCAGCCCCACCTGCATCTTTTGAATCCCTTGGATTAATGGGAGCAGAGAGCTCCCAAAGACACGAGTTCTCATGGCATGAACTCTGGGGCTTGCCCCACTGGTGGCCTCCAAACCCCCTGGACCATCTCACTCCAAGAGCCAGCTGGCTCCAGGCTGAGCCCAGCACAGCAGCTGCCTGCCAGGAGGGACAGCCCAGGGGCACACAGGCAGCTCAGGCACTTCCATGGGCCTCAGTGCTGGAGAACCTGGAAAAACAACCCATCCTGCTGGGGGGAAGGGTGGAGGAGCGAGAGGAACAGATTATAGATCGGTTCTGATAAACTCAAGCCTTTAATGATCTACCCACACACTCCAGTTCGATCTGGCATTGACAAATTGAAGCTTTTAATGATGTGCCCACACATTTGAGTTGGCCACTCCTCTTCTACAACTTCCACAAAAATAGCATGCTGGGTTAAACATACAGAAACTCTTAATACTGCTGCAACATGAGCAAAATCCTTGATCAATTTTTGGCAAACCTTCTTCCCCAAAAGATTTTTTGGCCTCTAATACAGCCCTCTAACACAGACCTGCAGGAGCACTGCCCTGCTCCCATGCAGATTCTTCGAAGGCTACAGCTCGATAAGGGGGAATGAGATACAGCAGCTTTAGCAAAACTGAAGTACAAAGTCAATCAAACCTTGAAACAGGAATCTGGGCTTCATTAATTCCAGCAATCACAACGTTTTTATTATCACTGTATTAATCAGAATAGGAAACCTATTAATCTGCCCCCAACAAAAATTAATCTTCGTAATATTGAGCAGATTTGAAAGACAAGTTTTAATATTCCACCATTTAAATCTCAAAGGCAGAGACACACAGCTCAGACGATCGGGCGGATCACTGTGGATTCCATCTCATCAGCATGAGGCCCCTCACCTTTCCCCCTCTGTGCATCTCCACTTTGGGGTCCAGCTGCTCCTGGGGCTTTTGAAGGAACCCAGAGCATCATCTCCTACATTATACTGCAAAACTGGCTGCAGCACCTGATGCACTGAAGAGCTGTCAAGACTTCATGTTGTAAAGGAACAGCACCACAGCCAGCAGTGCCTGGGGGGCACAGGCTGGATGTGCCAAGGGCTGCCTGGGTGTGAGGGAGCTCTGCAAAGGGCAGGACACACCTGAGAGGCAGCAGAGCATGCACAGGGGAATGAGAAGAGGTGCAGAGTGATAAAACAGCACGCTGCTGCCAAACAAGAAAGTATCTGAAATTCCCATGCTTCACCGGAGCGAGTCAGGGACTGCTACACAGATCAGGCCAGGTGACTTACACCAACCCCCCCAAAGCTGCAAAACATCCCCCCAACACCACATGGGGCATCAGAACAGAGCCCAGTTTAAAGGAGAAAGCAGGTGGCAGCAAGGTCCTTACAAAATGATGGTGAGGAATGGGACGAGTCAGAAAGGGGCTGGGGAAATAAAGATGAACGACAAATGTGACTGAAAAAGGAGGAAAACCATCCAAAGCATCTCCAGATACCGATGCCATGCCTGGGGAGGGTGACATGGATGAGCACATGGCTGCAGTTCCTTTTGCTGCTCTTCCATCATCATCCTGCTGTGGCAATCGCTAATGGACAGGTTATTTTGCTACTTGGCCAATTTTTCATTAAAGCAGCTTTCACCAACATATGAATACATCCACACACGCATCCACACACACCTCGGGACTGGATCTGGCACAATCCAGGCCTGATCAAAGACAGAACTTCAATCATCTCACACACGACTCGTGTCAGGCTGTTTACTGACTGCACTGCAAGTACAGAACCCTGTTTTAGCTAATGATTTCTCAAAGCCATGTTGCACAAAAGAAAACAGCTTCAACTCGTACATCAGTGCCTAAGAGACTGCTCCAAACCAGACAACTGTATGAAAAGTTGTGCCCATGTATACATATATACAAAACTGTTTTTAAGTGACTGTTTTAAATTAGAATAAATCTGTGTTCCACCAATTAAGCTTTGAATGCACGGCTGATATCGCTCGCTATTTTAAACAAGCGGCATAATAAACGCAAAAATTCAAATATTTTAGAGAAAATACTTGGAGAGTTGAGACATTAATTTTGCCATATACAATCTGTTTCACAGGGATTTAAAAAGCTTTATTGCCACCCTGGGTACATTGGAATAAAGATGAAACACCATCCTTTCCTATTTACATATTAAAAAATACGTGTCTTCTTGGTACAGATAACCAGGCTTGCTGACACATGACTCTGTTAAAAACAATACAGCCTGTCTAGAAAATCCAAAGCACCAAACTAGATGTGTCCTTGCACTCTAACAGGTTCCAAATGGAAATAAAACCTACTGCTGGCTTGTTTATCCTCCCCTCTGGTGAGTGTCCTGGGGGAGTGAGGCCAGAGGAGCTCCCCAGGGCTCTGCCTAACCATGGAGCTGTTTATCAGCCACCAGAACCAGCAGCAAAACAAAGGGAGGGAGATCAGACAGGAAAGCCTTGGGATCTCAGGATGTCTACATCCAGGTGGGGAAAAAAAGAGAAAAAAAAAAAA
>VWYP01023516.1:0-33300 GCA_013400435.1 Pycnonotus jocosus | reverse complement strand
AAAAAAAAAGAAAGGTAATTTCAGGGCCCAAACCAACAGAATTTTTTAAAAAATAAAATAAAACAACACCACTACAAGCCCACCCAAAGCAGCAAGAAGCCATTTTTACCATTTTAATCAAATACAAAACTGATACACTAACGTAAAGGATCAAGACAAAATAAGATATGTGGGACAGCAATCTGAATGCCAAGTTTCACCCATGTGAGTTCAGTTAAAAATGCCTGGAAAATGTGATTCCCTAACTTAGAAATAGCAGCTGTAGCACTCAAAGGTACTTCAGTAATTACTGGAATGCTCGCTGAAAAACTAGACAGAAGCTAACATCTTACTTACATTAAATACACATTCACCACAAATTAAAAGAGCCACAGAAAAGGAGAAAAAAAAAAAGAACAAAAAATAACAAAACCAGAAAACAATCAGGCGAGCAGATGTTCAAAAAAAAAAAAGAAGGGGGAAAAATGACAAGAGAGGGCCAGATGCTCATTTCTGGTGGTTGTCACAGTGCAATGAAGGTACCCCACACCACCAGCCTGCCCGAGTCACCCGAGCTCAAGAGCCAAAGGGAGGCAGATTGTCACCTCTACAGCTGTAAGTGGTAATTTCATCCCAGATACTGCAATAACACGCTGCCTTAAAATCTCCGAAATGCTGCCTAGTCATCTGAGACAGGAGTAAAACAAGCAGCAACGCCAAGTGGAGTTGTCTGCTACTGCCTGAGGGACTCCTGGGTTTAGCAGCCGGGCTGGCATAAGGATTGTATTATCGAGGAGTGCCCTGCACTGCTTTATTAAGTGCCAGTGAAGTGTCTATTGCATTCAGTGCCTGGGAAACACGGTGGGAAACGTCAACCACCAACCACCAAACTACAAATTAAGCTACTTGACCAATCTGCGCTCATTATCAGCCGCTGGTCTCTGGAAATGAACCGCTCTGGAAGCAAGGGGACGGTGACGTGAGCAGGGACGGGGGAGAAAACCTCTCTGCAGCAAACAGAAACCCCCAGGACACGCTGGTAGGAGCAGCGAGTCCACACCCAGGCTCTGGAAGGAGGTACCCGAAGAGAAGTTATCTGCAAAATGTGCATCACACTCTCCTGGCTCTCTTCACACCTCCCCCTTCGCATCCCCACTCCCATGCACCTTCGCGTCTATTCCCACACTTCTCTCGCTACCCACATCCTGAACATATTTATGTTGTAAACATCCATTTGGAAGCACTCGGTGAGCCTGTGGCACACAGAAGGATGCTGCTCTGAGCTTTGGGAGGCAGCCGGCTCGCTGTGACCCCTCTCTCCCTTCTCCCAGCTGCACAGGAGGGGAAAGAATTACTTGGCCCTCACACTTATCTTTTATCCACTCAGGATCCAGATTATTGCCTAATAAAACTTCACGGCAAAGCTATTAAAAATTAAAGGGATATCTCCCTTCCTACATAATGATTTGTCACAAGCCAGACCTAAATCAGGATTGATGGGGTCCATGGTGCCTTCCTTCTTCTTTTCTTTTTTTTTAAATTTGGCAGAATTTCCTGAATTTTTTTTTTTTTTTTTTTTTTTAGNTTTTTTTTTTTTTTTTTTTTTAGTCCTTCTCACTCCTTACTGACAAGAAATTTCTACTTCAGTGCTCCAGACCTTACTTCTTCATCAAGATGAAGTAAGAGGCGAAAGGCAGCTGAGCCAGCAGAAATGTTCCCACTGTCCTTCAGGAAACACAGAGAGGAGTCCAAGTAGTTGGTATGATTCAGAACTAGTGGTAGAAAAAGGACAAACCAGATTACAGCAACAGAGGACTCCATCCAAAACCTGCATCCAAAGAGACTCCTGCTAACATATGGTGGAAATGTGACTTTTTGCAAATATCCTCCGCAGAAGCCAATTCCTCTCCTCCACCCAAGCCACATCCAATAGCTCCGGTAGAGCGAGCTGTTACTTACACGTATTAGTCAGGATAGGCATCAGCCATGATACCAATTTTAATCCATCTAGATAATGAGGAATCTGCCATCTAGTTAATGTGCTCAGACCCTCCAGAGAAATTAAAATCCACCTATTTAGGCTCCCCTCTCGCTGAGCACTACCCATCCCAGAGCACTTTGGTGGCTGCTTTTCCCAGTTGTGTCCCGTGCTCCCTCTGCAGCACCGGTACCACCGATACAAAGGAGAAGCACCTGAAGCAGAATTGCACTGAAAAGACAGAACTTGGAAAGAATATGTTAGCAACTTCAATCCAAATATAAAATGCATTTAAAGGTCATAATTTGCATAACTACATCTCATGTTTTTTGTTGTGCGGGGTAGTTTTTTTAATTTCTTTTTTTTTCAAATTGCTCCATCCTGGAAGGTGCAGAGAACTGCTGCTTCTCATTTAAAGTTCTGACAACTCTTAGGGCTGTTCAGTGCTTGGTAGGAACAGCTCTGCAAGGCATCCTAGGACCACGCTAACAGGTACATAGCATTAACAGAAAAAACCTTTTCAAAACACAGACTAATGGAAGGAGACACACAGCACTGTTATCACGTGAGGACATGGCTGGGCTGACACAGGAGTTTCACTTTCTTGTGTTGCAGTCTTGATAGTGGATTCAGAAAAGCAACAAGATGCAACCAGTCGTAACACAAAAAGCTCAAAGTGCCACAAAATGCCCCAGCAACCTTCGTAGGTTTTTTTAATCCTTTTGTTCAATTGGATCAACAGCTGCTCCAATCTCCATCCAAGAAGGATGCTACACTGATCCCCTAAACCTTCATCTCCAAACCTAGACCCAGCCCCATGAGAAGTGTCACATTTTCATAGAAAGGACTGTAACTGCAAGAGTAGCAGGTATGAGGAATGCCCTCTTCAACCGAAATGAAAATTGGAGATGCTGGAACATGCAGCTCTTGCTTCCTGCACGAAATTAATTATAACGGCCAATCTGTGCTGCTGCTTAGTCTGCAGGGGAAAAGATGAAATAGCTAAATTGATATCACAGCAAAGGAACGGCTCATCACAGCAATGTCTGAGGCTGAAGTGGAATTCTGCCTTCGCCTGAGCTACAGAAAGGAACTCTAGAGATGGCTGAAAACTGTGGCTACAAGCCTGCAGCTCCCCCAGCTTGTATAAATGTGCTTGCAGAGATCAATGTGCTCAGCGTTGGGTTCAGAGGCTGAACGCAGCTCTATCACCATTAGCACCTGACTGACGACTGACACAAACCACACACCACCTACAAAGGCACTGCACAGACCCAAGCGTGTGGGAAATGCAGGCTTCCCCAAAACCCTCTGTAACATCTCAGATGTTTTCCCACATTTAAAAAAACCAAAAAAACAAAACAAAACAAGATCAAAGTTGCAGTATCTGTGTTAAATGGGATCTTTCATTTCTATGGCATCTGCTCGCATTCCTTTTGAAAGTTAAGAAATACTCTGTTTATTTTGGATTGGGCACAAGATCTTTCTCCCAAAAGCAAGTTCCTCCCAGTGTGGGACCCAGCATCCAACCATTAACCCAGCTTTGCCATGTTCACCACTAAACCACGTCCCTAAGCACTACATCCACACATTTTCCGAACACTTCCAGGGATGGTGACTCTACCACCTCTCCAGACAGACCGTTCAGTGCCTGACCACCCCTTCAGGGCAGAAACCTTTCATAATATCCGAACTATGCTTCCCTGGCACAATCTGACACCGTTTGCTGTTGTCCTGATACACCTTTTTTACAACCATCAACCCTAAAACTGGTAAGAACTGCTGCCTTTCCAGCACTGACCCCCAAGCCTCCTCACCCTACTGGCTCCGAGGGAAGGAGGCTGCAGCTCCCCACTCCTGGTCCCACTTACCAGGGATCTTTGCAGGCCCCAGGACAAGAGATGGCTCCATCCAATGAAGCAACATTAAGTGAGAATCGGAGCAGGGACAGTCCAAATTCTCCAGGGCATTCTGGCAGGAGCAGATCCACTCACAGCCTCAGGCATAGTGAGGAAAATCCACAGGTTCCCATCGCTGCAAGGCGTGCTTTGCTGCGCGCTCTTGTTTGTTTGTTTTGAAATATTCTGGCAGTGGAAACAGAGTCACTGTTTTGTTTTTCTCCCCCACATATGCTATATAATTTTTGTCTCTAGCACTTGTTTCTTGCTTACTCAGTTGCCTATAGTCTGCCTCTCTCAGAGGAATGCTAGCTGTCTTTGTCCCCAAACTGTATCCTGATCCAACTGCTTTGTGTCATCCCACCAGCCCTGCTCAGGGAGTGATGATCAAAATATTTGTGCTAGGATGCAATGCAGAGGGATGGGCATGTAAGCTATTTCAGAGCAAAGCTGACCCACGAGGCTGAAGGGTGTGCAGAAGTGTTTTGGCTACTGAACTCAGGAAACACGACATGAAAAGAGGGAGTAGTGCTACAAACAATACCAAGGCTTTGTTTGTGCCAGATACACTGCTAAGAAAATACCACATTTCAGCTGCACAACACGGCCAGTCCCCCTGCAAATGACTGCACAATATGACCACGCTTCCAGCAACATTTAAATATGGCCAATAAATTAATACAGGACATCCCAACTGGCCACGGGTCGCAGCCATCAACAAGTAGGTCAAACTAATTCTGGAAGGCTGTGAGAGGCACATAAAACAGTGTGTGGCAGCAGTCCGAGGCTGGGATGAAGCAATCCCCACTTCAACTCATCCAAAAGCACTGACACAAGCCCAGGTGCCAAAGGGACGCAGGACGAAGCCATTCCCAGTCTACGCAACTCTCCTGCCATCTCTGCAAGTTACAATTAACTTCCCAGACAAAACGCAAATACATTAAAAAAATACCCAAGCCAATTAAGACACAAGTGTTTAAAGACATGAGTAGTAATTACAAATGTATTATTCATACCTAATTTACAAGATGAACTTCTTTCAGTAAAATATTAAACTGTTTACATGCATTCAGGAAGACAATTTCCCAACCCTGCGCGTCCTGCTCTGGAGCGGCGACTATTGCTATGCAACAACTCCACAGACTTACAGTGTACACCATGGAGTAATCAGAAAATGTTTGACCTCAGATATCTACTTGACCCCACAGAAATGCAGACTCGCTCGCTATAAAATCCTAAACAATGGGGCAGACAAGGTCAGAGGGTCAAAGCAAGTATTAACAGGTCATTGTGCAACCCACTTGGGAGCAATTACTTCTGGTCACGGCTAAGTGGACACTTGATTGAATACCACTAAGACAGCTCACATCCCACAGATAACAATCCTCACAGCGATTAAGAATTAAAGCCCCCATGATTCAGCCTTTATTACTCAAATGAACCTAACTATTCCATAAAAAACTCTTGGTATATGCATGATGCAAGGTCTAAATTGAAATGCCACCTCATTAAACAATAATATCTAATTTTATCTAAATGAATTTTCATGAAAGTACGCCACACAGCTCAGGAATTTTTAAAATGAATTATCACAAGTGATACATAATTTCACCAAAACTGCCGCAGGAAAAAAAAAAATTAGCTTCAGGGATGATAGGGAAACATCTATGCTGAATGAAAATTACACTTCTTTCTGCAAGCAGAAAGGGTAAAAGGGGGCTTCAGGGCTTCTGCCAGACAATAGAGGCAGATTTTAATCAAATCAACACCTTTCTGCTATGTCAGGTATGCTCACCCTACCCTAGTCAACAGTAGCACCAAAACACGTCGGAAATGCACACACAGGCCACCTCCAGAAATGTGGATGTCACCTGCACACAGCCCCTAAAATTGGGGTTTATTATCATAAAGTGTTGAAAGAGCCACCCTTGACTGACTGTTAACTGGCCTCTATTACCTCGGCTGAAAACAGCTTGTACATCCCCTCCTGAGGGTGAAAACCCTGTTCCGACACCTGAGAGCCATTTAAGAGCTCCTAATTATTTTACAAAAATGAGCAGCGCAGATAAGACGACTGCTTTAAAAGGGTTTCCATCAGGAATCACTGAAAGAAAAAGGAAAAAAAGGTAAGTGCATTTCATTTTTAGCCTACTTACTTACGGATTCCATGAGCAGAGGTGGCAGGACCCACTGATATGTTAGTAAAAAGCAAAAAAAGCAATGCCATCACCCAAAGGTGCTCACAGCCTCATTTCTAAAGCTTCATATGTGACTTTTTCCAGAGCTTGGCTGTCCCTCAGACCTCTCTTGTCCAACAAGTCCTTGGAATACACTCATAATGTACTCATAACATTCTTGCTATGGCTATGCCTTAGGAGAGAAGAGGACCAAAAAACCCCAAAACACAAAAAGAAAAAAAATACCCAATACAAGACACTAAAAAATAGACACATTTTCCAAGCTAACAAGCCCAGGGCAAACCTGTGGAGAGGAACAGGTTGCACAGATGCTGGTGGCTGACCAGAGCACGTGGAAGGCTGGGTAAGGCCATCAGGGAAGCGATGCTAACACAAATTTGGGCCCTTCTGGGGATGAGCTCCTTTGCCCCTTCCCTGCTCCACCCCAGCAGCAAAGCCAGCGCCTGGGGATATTTAAGAGCACTGCATATGCAGACACTTGGATGTGCAAAATTATGCATGCATGTTTGGAGGCCATTTTAGAGCCCGGCTCATGAGTCATACAGAAAGTAGATCAGCAGAAAAAGAAAAGTTTAAAGATGCATCTTTTTGTATTCTTGCTACTGCAGCATTGCTTTGCTCTTTTCCCCCACTTCAATACTGAAGCTCTTTGGGTCTTCGTCCTGTGGTTGCTGGAAAATTCCGAGTTAAACCAGGAGTCTTTTAGATTAATGTTAATACCGTGATAGTCAGCTGATAACATTTCAGATATGCAGAAATCCAAGCCTGTCAGGCTGGTGTTCACCACTGCTGATTATTGCACAGGAGCACACAAGGAATGAAAAGCTGCGTGGTTGCTTCTCCCTTGTCCTGCTGCCAACAAGGTGAAATAATGCTACTATGAAAAGCAAACCGGGATGAACTCTGCTCAAACGGTGAAGCCTGAGCTGAGAAATCAATTCCTGCATCTGTCGTGGCCCTACAATAGAGTAATGCTGTCACAAAGTTCATCAAGCCCTCAAGATCCTCACCCTAGCTTGCCATATTGTACATGTTTCATTGCCACTGCATATTCATATTGTGGCAGTTTCTGGAGATCAACTAAAGCTGTCACCGCGGGGTAAAACAGCCCTGGAGTTCAGCCACCAGCTGGAGATTCCATCAGGAGGTCCATGCTTGGTTTTCCTCTTTTCCTGGGACTTTCTGCCCAGTTGCACACCCCCTGTCCCTCTGCTTGCCCAGCTCTAGGATAAGGGTCTCATATTCTGCTCCTACCCCATGGGGGACAATGTGAGACAGACCTCAGTGCCCTGTTCCACTGGCAGACAGCGCTGCTGGGTGCTATAAAAACACATTGCAGATGAGAGTCCAAAAATAAGATGGATTCTCTAAGACAGGCCCCTTCATACCCGAGAGGGCTGTAACTGAGAAACAAAAGTGCTGCCAGCAGACAGGAACTATTTGAGCTTTGTGGCACTGATGCACTGAAGAGGTACTGATGACTCTGGGATGCAGGAAGGTGGTTAAAAAGGGACAAAACTGAGGAGAGCTGGGAAAAAACTTTGTCTCTGCAAGGCAGAACAAAGCCATGAAGGGATGCAAAACCAGTCTGAAGTCAAGAGTGGTGCTTTGCAGCCACAAACCCAGTGGTTCTCATGATGGAGAAAGCTTTGGAAATAAAGATACACATTATTTAAAAAAAAAAAAATGAGGCAAGAAGATACAAGAGAACTCACTGTGAGCAGCAGTTGAGTCAGAGAAGGGCAGGATTGTGAGACATAAAGCAGGGAACACCAACTGGTCTCACCACCTCAGAGTCATGGGGGAATCACTCAGCAGGGCTTCCTTGACCATGCTCTGCAGTGTGTAGTCCCTTCCTACTTCCTAATGCTCTCCAAACCACTTAAGCATACCATACATAAAACACAAAGCTTAGAGTTATTACAGTCAGTCAGGCCAAAATCTGTGGGGTGGTTCAACGACTCTGACGTGCTTCTGATGAGGAAGGTGAATGAATCAGAGAAGTCACATCTAAGAGACCAAGGACAGAGCACCAGACCGTGGCACAGATGATGGTACCTGGTATGAATCTGGGCACAAAGATGATTTTTAGGGCTCTATTTTTTTTTCTCTATTTGCTGTTGTTTCATTTGTATGTTCAGGGATTTCTTCTTGAATTATTAATTGCTGGACTATTCCCTCATCTTGTTCTGCATGCTGCACTGTAGGCTGCCTCCTGTTCACCCCATCCTCTCCCCTGCACCATCTCTTGGCCAGGAATTCAGCACCTAGTAAAACTTAAACCATCAGCAAAACAACCCTGAATAAAGTTTGGAAACCCACCCCCTACCTGGAGTTACTTCTGGGGTAGGTGAGAACACCACCCTGCCTGCATGCTTCAGCTGCACCACCCAATAATAAATACCAACTATTGAAACTGGTCCGAACAGCCACGTCCACGCACCCTGTGCTGAGGACTGCACCCAAGCTGGACTCAGTAAGCACAGCCCTGCTGTCAAGTAACTCATATATGAGTTTTCCAGAGAAAAACTGACACTTTTGTAAGAAAACCCATGTGGTTTTAGCCTCCTGAGTAGCAGATCAACACCTGCAAACCAAGACATTCATCTGCCAGTGCAGACTTGGAACTCGAGCAATTGGGCTCAGAGAGGTGATGTCCAAATTCACCAGGGGTCAGCAATGACACATTTGTTTGCCTCCTCTTCTTTAGCAACTGCAAAAATCATTGCAAAGGAGGCCATATCCCAAACCCGTGGCTGGAGGTGAAGGATCCACACAGGATTGCTGTAGGGGAAGGAAATCAAGAAGGAAATGGCTGGGCCTGATAAAACCCCCTCCCTCTTGTCAAACAGGAGGTTTCTGCTTCAGGAACAGATGGGAAGAGAATCCACTCCATGGCTAAGCCAGAGGAGGTAGAGGAGCCTGAAATAAAGTCCCTTTGACTTCAGCTCTGTGTCTCTGACAGCCTGACTCAGTCATGGGCAGAGCAGATAACAGGCGACCATTCATCAGCTCAGCCAACACACAAAGGCAAGAATTTCCCTTCTTAAAGCGATTTAATGATAGAGCTTTAGAAACTGGTTAAAGGAGAGAGACTGAGAGTGAACACACTGAGGATGAGACCCAGTGGGTTGCTATTAATATTTCCCTGAAGCAGACACTCCAGTTTGCAGCATTGGAAGGATACAATTCCAAGAGCTAGGCACGTTCTTCAAGCAAAACACTGCCCAGCTGCAGAATTAGAGCTGAGCTCAGATAAAAGTTTTTCTACCAATGTAGTCAAATGGCCTATTGACTTTTTTTTTTTTTTTTTTTCCCTAAATTCCAAACAGAAAAAGCTGACCATGAATGCTTGTCTTCCCTGGTATACTGAAAAAAATATATATACAACTAACCAGCTGGCTGGGGATGTCAGCCAATTCTCTGTCCAGGAAACACTTTTTTTTTTCACATCTTCCTTTGAAATTTGAAAATTAAACCATACTCCATAAGGACAGTCAGTCAGAGAGGAAGCCTGCAAGTGCTACCACACTCCTCACCCAGAGCTGCATCCTCTTGTGCCAGTGGATCCTTCCAAAACACACCCCACCTCTGCCATCCTGCCCGCAGAGGGCTGCAGATGCTGTGCCTTTTCTAGGGTGAAGCAGTTGGGAGCAGAGAAAAGCAGCTTTCAGCTCTGCAGCTTTTTTCCTGTTCAGCTCCCTGCAACACTTGCCTTCCTTTTTGGTACAGAATACTTCACTTGCCTGGAGCTATTCTAGTTTATACTGGGCATTCATAGCAGAAGCCCAACATCTCTTGCTAATTTTGCTCGTGGCTACCTAGGCAAGCAGCTCCTGTGCTACAGAGAAGCACCTTCTTAATGAAGCAACTATGAGATCAATGTTGTATGACTTCCAAGAGAAAAACAGTTTACAATTAGCTGAAGGTCTGGTATTTGACAGTTTTTTATGGCTCTTTTACAACTGTTTGCAAATCTTTTCTTCCTTTAAATTATTCTGAAAAGTGTTAGGGGAAAGCCAAAAGTTATTTTGTGCAAGCATGTGTCTACTTGCATGAATCCAAAAGTCTTTTTAATTTAAAACCACCATTATAAACGCCTGTATTTACATGATAGTTGTTTATGTAATGCTGTAAAGAGAATCTAAATGGAGCACAGAAGCCAATGCTAATGCAGAAGATGGTGGAAGTTAATGAACATGCTCCTGGGGCAGTCCAGGAGATGGCAAGACTTACAGCCTGCGCCATAAGGATTCAACAAAAAGACTGCATCTCCAAAAAAACCCCTTCTGATACAAACTCCATGTGTACATAACTTGTGATTTTTAGGCTCCTTATCTGGATTCCTGTGATGTTCAGGACCTCTGCTCATGTATTAGTCCAGCATTAAAAAAAAAAATCAGATTTATGAGGACACCACCCCCAATATTCAATCTTTCTCTTGAGATTTGGAACATTTGAATAAATGAAAGCAAATGCATAAAGTAAACTCAGCAGTCTCTCTTCAAGCAGGCCTTTTCTGACTCCATGCCTCTCTTCCTTTCATTCATGGCATGTGAACCTTTCAGTACTCCTGAATCCAAGTCACAAGTCTGGAACAATCTGACTTCCAAAGCAGGGCAGCAGCCCAGGTCTTGGCTCCCAACAGCAGGACACAGCCCCCCACCTTCACCTCAAAGTATCACCTACTCCAAGTGAAAGCACAAGAGAAAGCATTCGCAGATAAAAAGCATGTTCTAGCCTGAGGCCTGTCAGCATGGCACATGCCTAAAGAGAAAAATGAATCTGCATGATAGAGACCTGAAATGCAGGTGCCTGGATGGCAATGAGGATATCCAAAAGGAAGCTTATGTATGGTAAAAGAAAAGAAAAAAGGGATGCTCATTTGCAAGAGAAGGCAGGACAAAAACCAAAGCTACACCTGTAAGAAACAAGTTTCTTTGCCAGGTGCAGCAAAAAGGTTGTACCTTCATTTGAGACTCCAGCCAAAAAGATTAAAGCCATTTCCACCCTCACCCAAATCACCAAGGAGACCAAGCCTTCTTCAGCTTTCAACTGCACTGAAGTCAGAACTGAGGGAGGATTGAAGAGAACCCTCTCCCAAGCCTCAGATCACTATCACTGCTCCACAGTGTCCTCCCTGCTGCCCATGCTCCCTCTGCCCCTCTCCCCCTGTCCCAAGGGATGCAGCACTCCCAGCCAGCACCCCACACACAGCTGGGGCAGCATCTGGGTGGATGAGACCCTCTGATCATTGCCAACTTTCCCTTGTAATCGTGCCCATGGTTTGGCAACACCGTGCCCACAATCCAGACTGACGGCATGCAAGATCCTACATCTTCCAGGGGAAGCTGAGCTCCAACCCAGAAAGCGCCTCCAGCAATGGGGAACTCTACCAAGTTATGTACTCTTATGCAAGTTTGGGGTTTTTTAAACACCTGAAGAAAGAAAGAAGAGAGGGAAATCAATCCAGCAATCCTTGTTGATTATACTCACAGTAATTATATTTGTGTTATGCCAACAGTATCTTCAGTCTTGAGATTGGAGATAGCTCGACTGCCTCACGGATGAAACAAAACCAGAGGTTTTAAGCCACTAGAAAAAGGACAGTAGGCGTGGAAGGTGTTTTGGGGATGCAGGACAAGCAGAGCAGCTGCACACTGGTGCTGTCTGTAGAACCACTCTGCTCCTACCTGGGGCAGAAAGCACAGCCCAAACTCTGCTCAAACAATGCCTTCCATGAAAGCAGAGCAGGGAAGGTGCAAGGACACAGCAGACCAGAGCAGGGGCCACAAGTCCAAGATAAGATGAAGACGACAATGTGCCAGAATGATCAGATAAGGCTCTCATAGTCCTGAGCAAAGGCATTTTTATGCAGGTTCAACACCTTTGCTGTGGGGACCTGGTGTGTCCCCCAGGGCAGGCAGTCCCCTGGAGCCCAGGCAGGTGCCAGGTAGCCAGAACCTGTCTGTGCCTGGCATCACGTGTGCCACCAGTGGAGGGATGGACACAGCCCTGTGCCCTCTGCTCCTGCTTCTCCCAAGCTGAGCAAAAAGGTAAGAACAACAAAACCCTCATCCCCACTTACCTCTCTGTGCAGCTGTTGGTAAAGTTACTAAACTTGTAAAATCTATTTTTTTCCTCCTAGGTGAAGGCTTTACATTCACATCAGTAAAGAAATGCCCAAGGTCTAGAGGGCTTGATCCCAGAGCTACCATCCTCCAGTCCTTACAGGAAGAATGTCCAACTTCCTAAATATCTGAAGATATATATTTTACAATATAACTACATTGTGTGGGATGAGAGAGAACAGTCACCACATCACAGTTTGCTCGGCTGGATCCCGCCCAGCTGTGGGATCACCAGTGAGTAACAGATAAATTTCAGTCCTGTTCTGACATTGGTTCCTCCTGTTGCTTTTGGCGTGTTTCTTAACACCCAGCATGTCCAAGTTTCCTTGCTTTATATATACATACATAGATCTATGTATACATACATACTGTAGAAACCATATTTATTCAACCTCCTACAATGTTCAAGAAAGCACTGAATTATGCTAAAGCAGTTGAAAGTGAGGAGCTCTATCAGAGACAGAGATCAGGAGCCTTGAGAGAACAAGCAGTGATTTCACATCAGCCCGCAGAGCTCTGGAGTGAGCAGCCATCACCAGCCTTTGAAAATCAGGACCCTTTTGAGAGAGCTTAAAGACGGGTGAAAAAATACGTAAGATCTTTGGAGGAAAGGAAAAAAAAATAAATATATATATACATGATCAGAAGACACCACAGCCAACCCAAAGCACTTATGGGCAAACCACTGATTTGCAATTCCAAACCACTTTTCCGCCAGAATCCTCCACTTACTATCTTATCTGATCTTCTCTGAGGGAATCCCCCAAACCATCAGAAAGGACCTCTCAAGCTGTGCTCTGAGCACTTCTTAGCATCGAAGGTTCATGTAAAATGCTGACAAACTAACAGCATTTTTGTGCACTGTCGCCTTCTTCTGTAGTTTTTTTTTTTTCTTCTGGCAAGATTATCCTTATCAGGCAACCAGGCTCTCCTCTCTTTGCCAAATAAAGGTTGCCATACCCCACACAGAGTTTTACTGGCCACATGTTAATATTAGCATAAAATAAATTTTCAGGTGGACGTGATCTGTATGAACACTGTAACAAAAAAACGCTGCTTTAATGACATTCAATAAATGTTTTTAAGTCAGCAACCACGGGCAATTCTGCTTGGTGGCTCAAAGCCAGGCATGTTCTGCTACAATGGTAAAAAAT
This sequence comes from Pycnonotus jocosus, assembly GCA_013400435.1. NCBI lineage: Eukaryota > Metazoa > Chordata > Aves > Passeriformes > Pycnonotidae > Pycnonotus > Pycnonotus jocosus. The sequence continues at coordinate 19,962 of VWYP01023516.1, read as the reverse complement.
ACTGCTAAGAAACACCTCAGACCCACTGCATCACACCAGCAGAGAGGTCATGTTGAAGCAGACTGAAGACATTGATCCTTTTTATTAGCAAAACGCCCTACATTAGATGACCTCAGCATTTCACTAGCATTATATTTAAATCCTCCAGCAGTCTCTTAACATGGCAACCTTTTCCCATTCCCACTTCGAGACAGAAGCACAAAGATGAGGAGGACATGGTGCAGCAACAGTCATGAAATAACAAACTCTCAACTTCCTGACAGCAAATTTAAATTTGCAGGCTTCACTTTAATGCCCTTTGTCCAAAAATCTTTTTGCTGAAATCATTAGGAAAGTAAGAAGGCTCCCTCCCTCTCCTCTTGTTATTCTGTCTTCTTGGAGGAGAAAAAAAATTAAGAAAATACCTTCATTTTGGAATCAAAACCCCTTCAGCAAACAATTTTTGAGGAACTCTGCACAGAAACACACCTGTTTTAAGCGGGGATGTCAAAAGCCCCCAAAAAAGTGTCACAGAATAATGATGCTTTTTTTGAACAATCAGTATCAGTCTGTTCCTGGCATTAATTTTGGAAATGGTATAGCTAATATGACAGCTATGATTTGGAGCCTTCAAAAGGCATAAGCTATTGGCATTTTAAATACATTACACACAAACACGCACGCACCCCTACACCCACACTAACTCTGCAGATTTGTTCTGCTCCTGTCTGCTGGCTCTTCTGCATGTACTCCACAACAGATTGTTTCCTTTCCTCACCCCAGTTGTTTTTTTTTTTCTAAGGGGGCTTTACATCAGGCACCCAAACAAAAAGGGTTCAAAGAGACCTGCATTTCCACAGCATACAGCAGAAGGGATCCTCTGCGACTCAATGGACACAATCAAGCCTTTCAATTAAACTATTACCCAAAAAGGTGTGGGTGGCTTATTACCAAAGACAGCATTTATTTTAAAAAATGGAGAGTACCATTAGAAACACCTAATATAACTCTTATTAACTTATTTGAATCTAGTTGTGAGCACATTGGGTTTGTAAGTGTCTGCTAACATAGCATTCTGTTTGCCTAATTAAGTTTTCAGTAAGGGAAGCTATAGCTCTCACATTAATATAGGGAACTGAAAAAAAAATCACATATAAACCAATGCTGAGCTTGATTTACCTTTATTGTGTAAGGATTTGCTACGGGCTCTTCAACAACTGCTAACTAATTTTCCATCAAAAAGCACGATTGCTGTACAAATTCCCATTCCAGCCCAAGCTATGGGGATGACAGACTCGCCCCAAATTATAAACCCTCCACACAATCCCTACAGCACTTCCAGGCCCTCTGGTTTTCCCTCATCACTTTTTCCCTTTGCTAGTCCACATTCTGAACCTTGAGCTTATTCCCCCAGCCGTGCTGCTAAGCAGTAACGCTCTAGCTGGGGAGCATCAAGCGGAGGAAAATTACCATTAGCCAAAAAAAATTAATCTTAAGAGGCTTAAAAGAAATCTCAGGGAATCAACTCCGATCTCCATGACAAATAATTAGCAAAATAAAGATAAAATACTGAAGCATCTCAGCTTTCCGCTACATTCCAAAGCAGCTTATTTTCTCCCTAAATTTTACTCTTGCTGCATTTAAAATGCTCGCTTGCAACTTCCAAAAAAAGAAGAGTGGGGGGAAAACATACAAAAAGCAAACAAAGACAGAGTGTTTTTCCCAAAAAGACAAGATTTCTGCCTGGTCAGTCCCTGTACCCAGCCCTGCTCCAAGCAGGGCCCCCAACCCACGCCCCACGGGAACTGCTCATGGGGCGAGCACTCCTGGAACAGGCCCATATTACAGCATTAATATAATTTACAAAATGGTTAAAAATCAGAATGTTTTTCCTTCGTGAAAAATAACACACTTAATGCTTTTCATCTGGCACATAAAATTTACAATACCTCCAGGAACATTTTCTTTGGTTAAATCAACACTATTGGTACTTTTTTAGCCTATAAGCATATTACAGCCCCAGCTTTTTATGGGGGTTTTTTTGGTTGTTGTTTTCACCCATTGTAATAAACTTTTCAGAACCAGAAATGATCAACAATAAAAAGCACTCCCATGTCAAACAATTTTAACTACTGCTTTTAAAACAATAATAAAAAAGGCGGGGTTGGAGAGGAGAGGGAGAGGAGGATTGGCTTCAAACCTGACTCGTACAGTAACTATCTCGCTGCAATTAATATCAAGTGATCGTCTGCGCGGCCAAACTCGAGCGCTCTCCCCAGAATTGTTTCCATGCCGCTTGCAGCAGGCAGCCGCAGCAGATGTTGGCTGTTAAAGGGCGCAGACGACACAGTTCATGACTCCTCGGAGGCGGCTGCGCCACATCTGCAGCCCATGAAGGCGAGCGCAGGAGCGCGGCAGACAGAGCGAGGAGAGGCGGCCGGGCCAAGCCAAGCCGAGCCGAGCCAGCCCTCTTTTCCGTGCCGGGACTAAAAATAGAGGAGGTGTTTTGTTTGCTCCGGGCCGGGCAGCGCCGCTGGAGCGGAGCATCCCCGGCCGCGCCGGGTTCACGGCGAGCGGGGAGCGGCAGCCGCTGCCTCCGAGCGCCGCTCCGCACGCCCGCTCCTCATTAACTGGGCGGCGATCCAAGTTCATCTGGGCCCCAGAGAAAGGCAGTGCTTGTGTTTAGACCGCACAATACTGACATAACATTAACAGATTTACATATGCAAAACTGTGAAGCAACAGGCATTCCCCCTCAATTGACCCACAGCTTGTAGTGGCTGCCGAGTTATTCCCTGCTTAGGCTCCGTAACCAAGTGGGCGTCATGCGACTACCATCTGGGTACCACTTATTTAAAGCTGGCAGTCTCTCTGTAATAGGCAAGCTGGCAATAAGCAGGAAGGGAATAAATTGCATCATTTAGTTAACATCCACTTGCTTTGCGGCTGTTAAAAACCCATGACTGAATAATAATTTGGTTATTTCTTTTGCCAGACAATGCTGTCAGCCAAAAGCGTACTACGCATGCTGCAAAACGTCAGCTTGCAAAATTTCCACTTTAAAAATAAATTAAAGAAATTTGCAGTATAATGCGAGCTAAGAAGTTTTTCTAATGCTAGCAACTCAGAAGCAATTGAGGTCTAAAAATAAACATGCACTACTGTAGTCACCAGATTCTGCTTTTCCCTAAAATCTTCTTTGTTTTTATCAGCCAGCCACCCCAATCCATTAAATTCGCCAAATATCACCAACCTGGCCCGTTACAAGCACAGGAACTGGGATTTGCTCGCAGGAATGCTCGTTAGATCCCAACACTTCTCCATTTCATGCTACCCACTGCCCTTCTCATCCTTTGCCTTATAATTTGTAGATTTTATCATTTCCTTCTGTCTGACAACTGCTTTCACACAAATCGGAATCAAAGAAAGTGGCTGAAACCGGAGACCACTGAAATACAGCTAGAACGTAGCCTTTGTTAGAAAAACAAAAAAGGAGGAAACAAAGAGCTTTTGAAGTAGTTTCTCTTTGGGGCTCTTTAGTTTTCAGAAAATTAAGTTACCAATAGTAATCGATTTTTTTTGTCCCAATTTGCTCAAAATACGGCCTATGCACGCGTATCTCAACATCCATCTCTCCTCAGGACTAAAGGAAAAGCCCATGCTGAGTGCACTTTTATACTGCAGAGATAACAAGGCTTTGCATTATACAGTGGGAAAAGGCAGAAGAAACGTTTCCATTGGGATTAATGGCGGGGACGAGCCCAGAGCACAGTCCAGGTAAGAGCATCTCAGCATCTCCGCCTCCCACAAAACCGGGCTCGCTCCTCCCTCATTACATTTTGCAGGGGCATCAGGGACTCTGAAGTGCAGAAACAAGACAATCACCAGCAAGTGGAGAGCTGAGTTCATTAGGAACTCGCTTCCAGCGTCAGTGATGGAGAAGAGGATGGCGGAACAGAGCCAGGCTGGCACACGCCTCTCCTGTCCCTGCAGCAATGCCTCCAGCACCCACACTGGGTATGGCACAGAAACACCACCCAGTTGGGCATGCAGACACCCAAGGCAGATGGGAGCCAAGTGTCCTCCCCTCCCCATCACTGCCTTGTCTCCATGCAGGGCTGGGGCACCAGGGCAGAGCCCAACAGCTGGAGGTGCCAATGTCCACAGTGTGCCATGCTGCTGATGGCAGGTACATCCAAGAGCACGTGTGGATTCAATATAGGTGACTCTTTTCACAATCCAGCAGCCATACAGCACAGTCCTGGTGCAACAGGACCTTCAGCATTCAATCTCGAAATCCTTCCTGAGCTAACAAACACAATTGTTCACTTCAGAAAAAGAATGGTTTGGAAAAGGAGCTCTTAACAGACTTCCACAGCACTATGCAGCTCTTGCTGCTCCACCTGGGATGCTCAACCAGCCTGAGGCAGGCAGGAAAACACAGGACCCATGGCCACCCACAGCACTGCACAAGGTGGGACCACCACTCTGCAATACAGCAGACCTAAGGGCCATTGAAACAGCTTGCAGGCTTCACAAACAGGAACCAAAGTAAGATGGAAGAAAAAGATTTTAGTTGGCACCAACCTGACAAGACAGTGTCCAATGAAGGGTGAGAGTAAAAAAGGAACAGAAACCGAGGGCAGAGAGAAAAATCTGTCAGAGGAAGTGTGATGCCAGAAACTGTTCCAGGACCCCATGGCTGGATGCCAACTCAAAGCCTCAAAAAAAAAAAAAAAAAAAAAAAAAGCTACAGAGCCCCTAAAACCTTCCTGATTAAAAAATCTGTGCAGGCTGAGGTTTGTCAAGTCATACTTGTGCTTGCTGTGCCTGCTCCACCACTCTCACCCAAAGGTCTCAGTTTGAATACTTCTCTGGAGAGGAGCAACAAGGCCTCCAGTAACTTTGGCAAGGAGAGACGTGCATCCCCTAAAGCATTTGTGTAACTCGTGGAGTGTTTGAAAAGCTCTGCAGTACTAAGCCTCAGCACTGTTAATTGTATATACCATACTCAAGATCATCAGCCCAGTAACGTTGTCACCCATGTGGTACATGACTGTATGGTCAATCTCCCTAATTATTCTTGAGTTATTTTTTCCAGTAGATCTACAAAATTATCAGCATAAATCTCAAAACATTTACCAGTCAACAAACTCAGCACAACAGACATAAGCTTGGCCCTGACAAATAAAAAGACTAAGGAAAATGTATTTATTTGTAGCAAATGTCCTTTCCTATAACCATCAAATAGATTACAACTACATTTCTTCCCTCGCACTGCACCCTGGGATCCAGGCATTTAACTAGCACACACTACAGTGCTGGATTAATCATAAATAGAATATATTTTTAAGTGCATTAATTATGTAACAGATGCTTCCAGGATTCCAATGGAGGTAATTTTTAAAATCCCAGTGTACAGTTTTATGAATCTGTGCAGTTTCAAGGTTGTTTTTAATTTGCACTCTATACTACACTTGTTTAAAACCAAGAGGTAATCAACCACTGCCTAATTTATTTATTTTTTCCCCAGGCTGGAAGACATATCCTACACTGTTGCCATCGGACACCCCAGTTGGTGACAGAAGTTCCTCCCATTTCTTTTGCCATGATGATGGGTCTGAATAATGAGCTGTGTGAATGCAAGAATTCTTCATTTGCCTTGTATTAATTTCTCCTCCCCAGACTTATTTCTGCCATTCAGAAGTCTCAGTCTCCTCCTGCACATTCCCACTCACGTAGCAGATGTGATTCAGTGCACACAGCACACATAGAGGCCCTAACACAGACAGTGGGGCACATACAGGATGCTCAGGGTGCCCATACAGCCCTTTATTTATTGATGGGGTACCATGAACAGTTGGACTCAATGATCTTAGAGGTCTTTTCCAGCTTTAATGATCCTAATTCTATGACACAACTCTCATTGCTTTGAAAAGTGAAATTAAATTGAGCTCACTTAGAAAGAGAGTTCTGCCATACTAGAGAAAAATGGGGTTTACTTTACTTACCTTGATAATAACAACAATGGCATATCCAGCTCCTGGCTATGGCACTCTGGTGACAGGGACAGGGGTGGGACAACAGATCTCAGCAGCCCTTGGATGGTTGCACTGGAGCACCTGGGGGCACAAGCACCACAGCCTCCATGTGCTGGATGAGAAGTTTGCTTTCCTTTCCATCTTTGCACATCTCGCAACTCTTGGATCAAGTCACACATCTCACAGAGCTTCATCTCTGCATCTGTCTGCAACGCTTAATTTGTCATGACTCGGAGGGGCATTTTTCCAGGCATTCACTGCATGTGCAGCCTGGGAAGTGGCAGAGCCCAGATCCTGATAACACTGCCTTGGACTCTCCCTGCAACAAACCCTCCCTCTGGTCCAGGAGGTGAGGGGGAAATACACCAGCACACAGAGCAATTAAGGTTCCAATCAGCTGTGGTGTTGACACCTAAGAATGAACAGTGAATAACCCCAATGCAAGGTGAGGGTTATTTAGGAGCATACAGTAATTGTACATGCAACCTCAGCACATGGTAAAGAGGGGGTGAGGACAGGAGGGGTGCAGCACCACAGCTCTGCTCACCTGCACATCAGCCAGCTCTCCCCAGGGATATCCACACCTCGGGTCAGGCACAAACCAAGCAGGAGCAAAAGGTGGGTAACAAGAATTTTATTCCTACTAAGTATTTTAGTCTGGCTGCTACTCCTTTCCAAATATAAAGGTAGTAACTAAAAGTGAGGGTTAACACTTTGCTGCCTCACTTCACACACTGCACATTCCAATTCCTCAACCAGGCAATGCAGAAACAGGCAGTGAACAGGCTGAAGTCAGCTGGAGAAGGCAGATGAGTTTGTGCAACACCAGGGAGGCCCCGGGGCAGGCAGCTGGGTGCTGAGCTGGGTCTCACTTCCCTGGGCACACCACAGCCAGTCTCCACCAGTGCCCAAGGACTCCACTGGCAGTGAAAGCCCCATGGGCACAGCCCTGGCCAGTGGGCACCCAGCCTCTCCTTGCTCCAGCCTCCCCCAAAATTATCCACTGGCTCTGAAGGGGCATGGAGAATGCTCCCCTCAGCTCAGCACCAGATACTGGTCACACAGCAAGGCTTGGGGACAGCCAGGGACACCCTGCAGTGCTGCTGTGGTGCCAACCCCTCCCAAAACACTCTGCTGATCCACCTGCATCGGAGCATAGGGACAGCAGAGGAAGAGAACTCATGGGCAAGAAGGTGCCTGCACGTGGGGAGGGAGACCAAACCTGAGCACACAGCAGGGTAGAGGGATCAGGTCCCTGCCAAATGCAGCACACCCCATAATCCCTGTGACACGGGAATGCCAACACCATGCCAGGTTATCACAAGGTGATAAGACTCGTGGGCTGTACCTGCTTGGCATGGCTCGAGCAAGGCTCCCTCGGGGCTCTTCCACCTTCACTTCCTATTAATGTGCACCTGCACCCATATCAAAAGCATAAGTACAAGCATAAACTGTACTCAAAGCTTTATTCAAAGCCTCACTGGAAGGCTGAGTTGACACTGGAGCACACCAACACCTGGGCTCACCAGCAGCCCCAATGGTGTCACTGCCTGTGGCTGTCCCTGCACTGGAGCCACCACAGCCACCCACGCTCCCCAGACACCCCCAGGCCACACACACCCAGCACAGCACCCAGTGAGCACAGAGTATGGGACAGATCCTTTCTGGGGTGAACCTGCCCCTGAGCTCTGGCCACTTCTTTCCTTATCAGCCTGGCTCTCTAACTCCACAGGCGGACGGCAGGCTGGGCACAGCTTTATCTGAGTTTTATGTGCAGCTGCATTTGCTTATCACACAGATAAGTTATTATAAAAACAAGAAGAAACAAGAGCAGCCAGCAAACTGGATATCTCAGTGCCCTCATCACAAATTCCCAGCCTCTGGACCAGCTGATTATCCACAGTTCACAGGGAAGAAGAAAACCCAAAGAACCATGCCAGGATGTGCACAGGAAAAACTCAGTACCTGGCACTAAGGGAGCAGCATCAAATTAACAGCTAAAGAAAACCCCACACTTGGCAGCTTTGGCAGGGTGGCCCCATCAGCAGGCACTGCTGGGAGCACACCCCAGGGCAGCTGGGCAAGGAAGGACCGTCTGCCCAGACTGAGAAGAGCACATCCAGACACAAAGCCTCTGGCAGAGGTCTCATGTTACAGCAAACGCAATCAAGTGGCCAAAAGGGTGGCCCTGACCCCTTTAGACCCTCCTCTGACCTCCAGAATCCAATGAGGATGTTCAACTAGCAGAAAACATTTTTCTCTTGTTTAAGCTAGTTTTCTGCTGGTCCAGCTTCCTGTGCTGTCTCACCCTCTGGTCAGCTGAAGCACAGGGTATGCAATGGGAAGCACACCCAGGGACAAGCTGAGATATCTGAATCTCCTTAACTACAAAGTGAACCAGGCCCTCACTCTACACAGCACCAAGAGCACTGTCAAAAACAGAGAGGAGCTTTCATCCGAGAAAAAACAAAGGAGGCAAAGGCTTTCCAAGGAAACAATTCTCATCTGATGCATGTCATGAAGTTGTGAGTGCACCTGAGTCACGGCACACGTGTGGACCATTGTGATGTGCTGCAGAGCAATGTGTCCTCCTCCTCAATCTGCTGAGAGCATCCACCAGGCAGAGGTTGAAACATGCGGAGGTGATTCAGTGCCAAGGAACAGAAACACTGAGACACGCTGTTCTTAACACAAGGGCTGTACCTGACACCACTTTTATTTACTCAGGAAAAGTTTTCTGCCCTGTATGACCTTCCCCTGCCAATTTACCCAACTGTTGAGCAGAATCTCCATCCTATCCTGGATGGCTCACTACAATCTGACAAATAGGTAGTACTTCCAATACGGGCAGACTTTTTTTTCATTTCTGACCCTTGAGAAATATAAGTTGAAAACTTGAGTATTATTTGTTACCTAACAAAGCATTGTACTTTCTCTGTGCTTGTGGCATCAAGCAGGAAGAAAAAAAAAAAAAAAAAGAAAAAGAAAGCCAATACAAAGAAATGGAAAGAGAAAAAAATCTTCCTACCAGAATGTAAATATTTGTGCTTAGCAAGAATGAAGTATTTCCATAAAGCTTTCAATAAAGGATAACAGCAAGCCAAATTTTACCCGTAGATACAGGCACATAACTCCAGCTAAAGTTACTCAGAGCTGCCCAAGTTTCTGGGAGGCCAACTCAAGCAAACAGTGTTCATGTCCACAAGGACTGTGAGCTCAGCAGCTGAGGCCACATTCCCAGCTCTTTTGAGAGAGGCAGAATCAGTGAAGAACTTCAGAGATGAGTCAAACCTGCAGGATTTGCTGCAATACTTGCTGCAAAAGAGGATGTGAGAACTGGCAAGTACGCTGTGTTTACTCACTGTGCCATCTAATTCTGGAAACCCGAGCTGAGATTCAGCGTTCGAGCACGACTCCAAGGGGTGGTGGGAAGATCCTGGCCCCGTTACAAAGCCACTCATTGGGCTGAACTGGTGGTATCTGCTCAAACAGGGCCATGGGCTGACCCAGACAGAGGTTCTGCAGCTGGCAGGGGAAGCCTCCTCAGGGCAGAGGCTGCAGCAGAGCTGCCTCCAGCGCAGGGATGAGCCTCCGCAGGCACCGGCGCACACGAGGAACAGAGATGCTCTAAAAAATCACGCACTGCTTCAGTTAATGACACAGATTTACTCTGGGTGTTAGCCTGTTTTGCTAAAAAAAGCCAACCAGATTTTTTTTTCTTTTTTCCTGGTGCAAACTGTCCTTTATAGAGGCTATTAATATCCCTCTTCCTTCAGTTTAAGCTCTACTTCTCTTCCTTGTTCTCCCACTGACTTAAAAGATAAGCTGCAAAATGAGATCTAATTTATCTCTATCTTTTGTCCTCATCCCTTCCCTCCTGTTACTGCCTGGACAGGCACATTGTTCCGTAGGGAACCACTGCATAGAGCACCGAGTATGTGTTTGTTGCAATAGCAGACAGATTTTACCTGGTTTATACTAAACAGAACTCCTTTGGCTCTGGCCTGATGTAATTAATTCTGCACAAAGTAATAACTTAGACAAAACACCCTGCTACAAGCAACCACCTCAAACAGCTGCAAATATTCCTCACTATCAGACACCAGTGAAGACAACAGCGGTGGATGGTGGCTGCCAGGAGGTTATGCTGAAACAAATGCATTTTTATTTTTCCCTTTAAATTACAAAAGATTATCATTTTACTCAGCAATGCCCCTTATTAAATTGAAACTCACCACATCAGAATTAAATACATCCTATCTACTCAAAATGAAGTGTATTATTTATCAGTAATATTTAATGACAAAAACCTGATAACTTTCTCCGATTATACCACTGATTTCCTCCAGTCATGCATCATTGGCTCTGCTGGTCATTAGCATTATCACAGTGCATAAACTCTGGCTTAGGCAGCAAGTTTGATAACAGAGCCAGACACCTATAGCTACCATTTTTCAGTTTGTTCAGACTTACTAGTTTACCTCTCTATGAGCGTGCCTCTATCTAATGGCATCGATTAAAATCCCTAAAAATCCTAGACAGTAAATTTCCATTTCCATGCAGCACGCTTCTGCACACTCAGAATGCGTCAGTAAATATAAAGCACTTGCTGAAAAATCAGATTTCCCCTTCAACTGGCTGAGGACCCTCTTCCTGAAAGACTATACTCCAGACAATCTGAAAAATAAATAGGAAATATTTAGCCTTCTCTGACTGTTTAATGCCAGGAATACGCTAGATAGGCTTAAGATATTTTAGTTTAAATCACAGGCAATGTTCCATTTTAACTTTTAGGAAATAGTATTTTTGAATGCTGCAGATACCGCTTTTATAGAAATGAAGAAAAAAAAATCAGAACAGATATACACGGTACAAAATCAACTAAAATATACCAAAATGGGTTTCTCCCATTCTCAGTTAAATCCTGTAAATAAAATGACGGATTAGAAAGGTTTCCTGAGCAAGACCATAATTTATTACACTACTGGCCTTCAGAAAACTGATGGGTTAAGCCAGAGAAAAACTTTAAAATACTTGTATGAACAATAATTTTGCTGCATACTTCTGACATTCCTCTTTCAAAGCATTTTAGGTATCAAGTAATTTATCGCTGAAAAATACATTTTCTCTTTTCCAAACCTACAACTTGGGAGCTTTACAAAACTTAATATGTATTATCTGAATACACATGCACAGGCATATCATTAAAAACTAACAAAAACAATTTATTATGAGCTGTTTCAGAGCCACCTTCTTCCAGTACTCATTTAATTGAATGAGAGCAGGATAGGGCCCCTGACAACACTCTGATTAAAATTAATTACTAAAGCTGTTAAGACATTATTACTATTGCAAAACTTACTGAGAAAAATCTCTCTTCTAAATCTGCTAATGCAGGTACAGGCCATGATGTTCTGCACAAACATCCAGAGATTCTTACGTGTTACACACATGAATAGTCTAAGACTTTAGTATCTTGTCAAACTAATTTTCTTTAAACTTTGTTTTATTTTTTTTTTAACTCAGTCCATCCAAGGAAGCTCCCATAATTTCAACAAGGGTATTTAGGGCCTAGGCCACATAACTGAAGCTAAATCTGCTTGTCTTATGAGAATACAACTATTTATGAAATTCACCCAAGGAGGAGGAATAATTTACAGTACACTGATCAACAGAGTTTGCATGGTACTGTGTGAAGGAGCCCTGTTAAGAAAGCAGAAAGTATCAATACTAACACAATTGGTGCCACTGGGTTATGCTATTTGCCAGGCAGAATCCATCTCTTGCACAGAAAATTTCAGTTTGGGTGTAGTTTCAGTATTACTAACTGCAGTATTAGAAGCTGGGACCATTATACAGGAAACAGCAGTGATTTGATGAGGTTAATGCCAAATTCTGTGATTTGCTGAGGCAAAAACCAGATTGAACCTGGGCTGGAAGCTCGGGATGCAGAAGGGCTAACAGAGGCCTCTGCTCCTCTCATCCAGGGGCTTCAATCTGATCCTTCAAAAATGAAACAGTGAAAAATACTGTCACTGCTCTCCTCTGCCTGCCTGCTGCTCTACCTGCATGTGCATCACCCCCAAAACACACTTTCGACCTGACTGAGCACCCTACAACATCAAAATCCTGGCCAGGCACATCCTCCCCTGGACTGCCAGCCCTTCCAGCCCAACCCAGCTTCAACATACTCCAAACCCAATGTTTGGAGCCACTCCATGATGCCCCGCAGCCCATTGCACTGCTTTTAAAGGGTTTTTTGCCCCAGGAGGAAAAGGAGGATTTACAAGACTGATTTTAATGGAATTTTTCTTTCCAGCACAAGTATAAAACGTGGGAACTGGGCTGGACGAGCAGCCTGAGTGGCTAACAGAGATTTGTCATGAGGTTCATGGAAGACAGAGTTCATGACTCACTGTCAGTGAGCTCACTATTACAACATAAAAACTATTATTAAAAATAAAAATGCAAGCACTAAAAGGAACATTCAAGAAGGTTTTAACTTCTTAATCCCAAACAGAACATCCTTGAAATGAGGCTCGCAGCAGGCCCACCGGACAAAATCTATAAAAGACAAACCTTGTTATCAAAAATCTATTGGAACAGCACATTCTAGTTGAAAACCCCCTCACTATTTCTGCTCCCTTGGTATTCCCAGAAGTTTCTAAGGAAGAGGTGTCTCACTCATGCTCATCACCAGCTTTCCAGCAGCAGGAAAACATACACTTCACATTCACTGTACGACACCGGGAAGATGCTTCTTAAAACTGACATGGGTTCCTAAAGAAATATCAGTTAATTACTTAATCCTCCTTAATGGAATGATCAACATCCTTTCAGCAAACAAGGCTGTGATGATTTAACGTTTTACTGCACTGGGAGAATTAACCCCACTCCTCTCCCGTCTGCTGCGGCCGCTCGTTTCTTTAGAATCAGTTCCATTTTTCACTTCTGCAGAGCAGCCCCTGCACCCAGGCGAGAAAAAACACCAATAGAACAAAAACTTGCCTCAGTGTTATTCTGCCAAGGCCTGACCTCCAGACTGACAGAAAGGCAGGTGGCCCGGGCACCCAGGAAACCAAGGTACAAGGCAGCACAGAGCAACAAGCCCCAGCATGAGCCTGGAACAACTTCATCGGCATCCCAGGAACACCACTTCAAAAGGAACTGGGGAGGGATGTTTGAATCCCAGCTCAGACAGCTCCTGAATCCCTGAGAACCCCGGCCGTTGCTCTGGCAAGAACAAAAGTCACTTCAGGGCTCCACTGCTCGCTGCAACCAGACCCAGGCTCAGACAGAATTCTGCAGGCAAGTGTTGCACAGGAAAGGGAATTCAGCATCGATTATTGTGATCAGATGTTTAGTGGCTGCTCTGAACACTCCAGCAATCCCCCCTCACCATTTTATCTTCCTTTATCACAAGCTTTTTAATAGAGACATGACATTCTGCTTACTGCTGGGCTCTCTCTATTTATCTCTCTCTTAACAACACTTTGGCATCATCGGCTCCGCTATCTAAATCAGCAATAGTGCATGTCCGGTCACATAAAACCGGAGAGGGCTTCCCGAGATGCCTCAGGAACTCTGACTACTCTGGTTTACTGATGTGTTAATATGCCCCATCCACTAATTAATGAACAAACAGCTTAGCCAGGGAGCTGGGGGAGGGACACCAACACAGAGGCTGCGGAGAGCCCAAGGAAAGACACTTGACCCTAATTGCTAGCAACAAGATGACAAGACTGATCGGGAAGTACAGCTAAAACTCAGATCCAACATGAAAGGAAATGTCTGGCAAAGAGGGGAAAACTAACGATGCCATTGGAGGCTGCAGCCAACCTGCCGCACTGTGCCACCTTCTGTCGGGCTGTCAGCGCTCAGTGCCCAGCACCTGGCCCGGGCTCCTCAGCACCACGCTCCCATCACATCCCTCTCTCCATGCCCAAATCTTCATCCTCCTCCTGCGACCCTGCAGCTCCAGGGTGTACGCCCCAGCCAGGAAAAACTAGGAGTTTGCTCCAACCCATGACGGGGTGATGAGAAAGCGTGGCTCACGCTGCACCTTCCCAGCAAAACCACCCGCAGAATTCCAGTCAGTGCGTTTTGAGTAGGGCCAAAGTTTGGCTGAAGTTTCAGACAGACAGTTTTATACCTGGGGCAAAATATTTTTCATCTTAAAAACAGCCTGGACCATGTACCACAACAGATATGCCTGCAGGTGCACCATCAAGAGGGTGCTGCGCCCCATGTGCACTTTGGGAAACACTTCCATAGAGAGTTCAAACCCTTGGAAAAAAAGGTTTAAGCTCTTTCTACCTGAAAAATCAATTCAACTTAGAGTCAAAGTGCAGGAGACCCTGCAGCACTGTGCTCTGGGACACACACCCAGGAGAAAGTTGACTCACAGATGGCACATCCAGTGCAGACGCACAGCGAACGCTGCGGAGCTCCAGTTTTCAACGCCCGTTTTTTAATTTTACTGCCCGGTTTTTTAATTCGGTGCCTCTGAATTAAACTAACTTAGTGAGGAAACAGCTTCTCCTAATAAAAACACAGCAGTGACAAGCATTGTACAGACAGCACCGTTAGCAGTAAACAATCCACAGGAGAATCATCCAAATAAAACGTTCTGGGTATTTATTTGCGTTGCTTTCCGAGACCATTGCAACTGAATGGGAAACTGGAAAGGAAGAAAGCCCACAATTAGTTTCAGAACAGCACTCCCAGAAACACTGTAGCCTATCAGATCTATGTAAATATTTTACGATATGGGCTCCATTTCAGTAGATCTGTCAAGATATTTACAGGGCTTGACAGTATTTCTGCCTTTAATTAAATTTTCACACACATACTTTAATGTAATTTAAATAGATTATTAGTTGTCAGAATATAGTATAAATTTTGTTTACGATTTAGTTACTTTAAGTACTCACATTGAAGAAACTCATTTAACCCCCTGACTGAGGAGCATTAAGTGTTGAGATGAGACTTCTAAAGAGCTTCTACTGCCCTTTGCACTCTTGCAATAATCTTAAATTACTACAACTTAATTGCAATTTCAAGGCACTAAAATGGAGATGTTTTAAAAACAGCACCAGGAGGGTCAATGAGAGGAGAAAAATTATTTAGTCCTCCTCAGGTACCAGATGCCTCTTGGGGAGAAACTGATTTTGCCTATGCTCTTCTCTTTGCCCATTTTCCATAGAATCCCGTCTTCATTTGCAGAATGACGCGGAACAAAAAGTCATCAAGATTATTCTGGATACTTGCCACATCCAAACAGCCATTAGACATAAGCCTGCTCACTTGCATGCATGGAAGAGACCCGTGCCAGGAGAAGAGAAAGACAAAACCCTAGAGCGCATTTGCAGAGAAGGCTGCACACAAACAGAGCCAGCAGCTTCTCTGATTTGGGAGCTCCAGTGCTGGAGTAAGGAAAAAGAGCACGTGTTAAACCACTCCAGAAATCCCAACCAACAAATATCTGATTGCTGTAAAACAGTACAACTGATTGCTCTACAGCACAAAATATATCTTCTTAAAGCAAAACACTACAGAGATCCCACAATTAGGTTCCCCCTCTAATGACTGCAGGATTTATTCCATGCTGAGTATTTTTCCCCCCCTCTCTCTACACTGGCATCACCTTGTTACCTGCAGGAGCTGCAATTCCCGGCACAGCGAGCTGCGGGAATCGAACGGCGCAGCGAGCAAGGCTGCGAGCAGCGCTTCTGTCAGCGCAAAACCAACCACTTCTAGCAACCACAAAGATCTTCTCTGTTTCTTCTTGCAGCCAGACATTTCACAAGGATCTATCTGGCCAACAGAAAAACAATCAGACTCACGATTTGAGCACCACTGTGCCTCAGCACGGCCGGCGCTGACGCACGTCCTCGGTGGCACGACGTTAAGGGCTCCCAGCCTGGCCATACCTTTGGAAGCACTGGAATAAAAGTTTGCTTGCCAGGACCTCTGAGAACGGTCTCAAAGATGCTGCTGCTGATCTCTAGTGCACAGCGTCTCTAAATTCCACCCAGCAAATGCTTTCTGGCTTCTCCTGCATGTCACATCTCTGCTGAAGCGCTCGCCGGGTGTGAAAACACGCTACTATACGTGGAGGGAGGGGGAGAAAAAGTTTCAGTGATACGAGTTAGTGGCACAGACCAAAAGCCAAAGGCAGCAACATCAGCAGAAGCCCCATTTGATGCCAGCATGCTCTGGATCAGGCCCAGGGCAGCCAACTGCACCCCAAGCTCACCCCTGGGGGCGTGGGGACCACGCCATGCCCATGGGCCATGTTCAGAGCAGGGTGACACTGTGTCCCCACACTTCTGACAACCCCCTGGGCTTCCCCTCCAGCCACCAGCCCCTTCCCACCTGCTTCCCCAGCAGAGGCTCGCAGGGAAAAGCTCTGGGAAGCAACCTGACAGCAAGGCTCATGTGAGGAATAATTAAAATGCGTTATTTAATTCAGCTTAAAAACGGACAGCAAACAAAACCCTCGTGCACCCGAGCCCTGCAGGGCCTGAACCTGCTCCCCCCACAATGGGAACCTCCAGGAAAGCTCCCTCCCAGCCACCCTGTCCCTGCACACACAATGCTGGATGTGCTGGGAAGAGCAGGAGAGGCCTGAACAAACACTGCACCTCCAAAAGACACCCAGCTACCTGCAAAAACCCCAGTGAGCCTTCTTCAGCCCTGGCTCAGCTGCATAAAAATATTTCAGCTCAGTGCCTTGAAGTTGCAATTAAATTGTAGTAATTTAAGATTATCACAAGAGCAAAGGGCAGCAGCAGCTCTTCAGCAGACTCCTCTCACCACTTAATGCTCCTCAGTCTTGGGGTTAAATGAGCTTCTTTAGTGTAAGTACCTTAAAGCAAGTGAATCGTAAACAAAATTTATACTATTTTCTGACAGCATATAATCTATTTAAATTTATTAAAGCTTCTCGGAGAAAATTTAAGATGACAGAAGTATCATTATGCCCCATAAATAACCGGACAGCCTTGCCGAAATAACTGTATTTTAAATACATATCCTACAAAGGTGTGTGCGTATGTTATTTCATTTGATACACAAATGCATGCTCAACAGATATTTCACAAAAGGAATTGTGTTACCCAGCTCAATCTCTCAATATAAATGACCACAAGAGGTACGAATACTAAACACTAGATACATTCCATATATTTGCCTTTTTACTACCAGCCTTTTTCCTAATTTTTACAACACTATGAAACAGGAGTAATTCAGGAGCTACAAACGTTTACAGTATATCACATCAAGGATGATAATGCAAATTTTAGCTCTGAAAGAAGGTGATCCACTCCGTGAGAAACGCGTACTGCAGGGTATGCTGCACGCTAATGTCCGAGGCACAATTCCCTGCTCAACTTCCCTGCTCCTTCTCCTACCAGGGCAAAACCCAGCTGTGTTACGGTTACTGGTGGAACTGATTTAAGCAGAAAATGTTTATAGATGTTAAAAAACATTACACATTATGCCAAATGGCTTAATAGCATACATGTGCATGTTTAATGCATATACTTTTTATTGTCTAATTAAAATATATACCATAAAAATCTACAGGCTTTAGAGTAAGTTATGCAGGACAGTTATGAAATCTTACCTTACAGAAAGTATAATGTACTTATTGTGAGATCTGCACTGCTAATTAAAAAAAATGCTTATGCAAAAAAGATTTGGGATTTCTTAATTCTTCAGCAGATGTGCACTTGGTCTGCCTCCTCAGTAATATACAGTAGGGTAACAGACTCTTACTAGGATTTAAAAAAAAATAGATATTTCCTTTGTTTTAGAATACTTCAAAGAAATGAAAGGGACATATTTGTAAAGTTTGTGATCAAGTGTTTGAATACAAACATGAAACTGTCACACAGCGAAACTAACCTCACTCCCCTGGTTCAGTTCAATTAGTACCTAAATCCTAACTGTTCACTGAAGTAAAATCAAGCGTCCATTAATGCTCTTTACTGGTATTTCCACTGAAAAACTACACAGTAACAGTCTCTCTGACACAGCCATGAAGACACATTACACACAGTCTTGTAAAAATCCCAGCGGATCAAAACCGAGGTCCATCCTGACTGCTTGGCAACATGTTTGAAGGAAAGATATTACAAGTTTTCCAAACTCTAGGAATGCAGTCATCCAACATACAGTGCTTAATCACAGCCAAACTCCTCTATTATACACCAACACAGAACTTACACACACACACAGAGAAAAAAAAAACCACAAATCCACATTTCCTTACAATTCAGTGATCCAGAAATAAAAGCTTAATGCCACAGAACTTTTACGTTTTTCTGCATTGCACTACTGTAATGCCTTCTTCTCTGCAGCTCTAGACAACATAAACCAAATCAAATCCTAAGTCCCTCTGAAAGTGTAAAAATGCACTTCAAACCATCAGCACTTAAAAAAACAAAAAGCCTCCAAACCCCAGCCCATGCACAAAGAACTAACTTTGCAATCAAAATCGTAAGCAACGGAAAGCCTTGTTTGAAATAGTAGTTATTTTTCTCAGAGTTATCCTTTGGTTTCACAACAAAGATCAGCATTTGTAATGGTCCATTTCTGCATAAGTGAACATATAGCCTTGCTGCCTGATCGAATAGTCCAGAGCTTTCAGTGAGGCAGCTCCTGACAACAGCCCAGCAGCAGCTTTGTTTGATCTCTCCTGCCTTCCTTAATCTGGGTTGTCAAGGTTCACTTGTTGGAGGCTGTTTACTTTACTTTTTCCAGAAAAAAAAAAAAGTGATTTTTTTTTCCTGTCTCTCATACAATGACTAATCCAAAGACTAAGGGGGAAGAATGCTGCCAATGCAAGATGTTAAAGCTACAATACCTTTTTGCAATGAGATTTCAGCCGACACCTTTTGAATGGTAACTAGTGGAGAGCTTCCTCCCCCAGTGCCCTGGTCCATTCAATATGGTTGGGAGATAGTTCAAACAAAATGTGCAGGGGAAAAGCTTCAGAGGAGAGAAGTTGAAACAAGCAGCCTCGATTTCCCTGTCTTCCCCCAAATCTAGTTGCCGAGATGCACGGTACCTTCTTGCCCACACTCACTTCTCTGAGAACTTCAGTTATTTCAGGCTCTCTCAAACTTACAAAACCTAAGAGCTTCTCAGCAGTAAGAGAAACTGTAAAAATAATACTAAACCGAGCAAAATGCCTGTTTTCCAAAATATTAAGGCAAGCCATGGATTAACAGTACAGGCAAAAAAGTTTCTTCGATGACATGCTTGCAACTTGGTCTAATTAAGCAGTTGTCACTTGTGACATCAACATTTGGTCAAATCAGGTAAAATCCAAGTTTTGAAAAACTGTATGGAAAGGAAACACAGTTTAGAGAACTGTTTTAATATTTAAAACCATCAAGCAAACCCAGAAATCAGCAGGCTATATGGTGTAGACGACACGCTACGAGCAGTACACATCCATTACTCACTCCGAGAACAGTTACTAAAAATGAAACCTTAAACTTCTGAGCACAGAAGTTGGGCTCCAGCTTCTCTACAGAAGCGGCTGAAGGAGCGCTCGCAGGCGGCAGATGCCTCGGGTAGGGACGGGAAGGGCTGCGCGCTGCCGCCGCTGCCAGGCTCGGGGGGAACCAGACGGAAAAGAACGGGGGAAAAAAAAAAAAAGAAAAAGGAAAAACAAAACAAAAAAAGTAATCTCGCTCGGCTTGGTTCACTCAAAGCAAAAACACGCAATTAAAATCATTACAGCGAAGTGGCAGCAGAAGACTCGCTAGAAGCGCGGCGCTCCGCAGCCCGCCCGGCGATGCTCTCCGGTCATGAAGAGTTGCCGGGTGGTGCGGAGGGGGCTGCGCTGCGCCCCGCGGAGCCCTGCCCGCGCCCGGCTCGCTGGGCTGCTTTGGCTTTTTCTTGGGTTTTTGTTGGTTTCTCTTTTTTT